>ML804370.1:0-12948 GCA_009831015.1 Picea engelmannii
AGCCCATCCCATTGCAAATTAGGGATCCTCCCTTCTCTCTATGTCGGTGTTGATAAGAGCAGAAAGCAGGATCACCTCTGCCACTCAACAACCAGAAGCACAAAGAGAGCTCTGAGGCAAGCTGCGTGAACGCAAGTGGATGGAACGCTATTTATAGAGATATTTTTGCCTGCTCGGAACCCAATACTTCAATCTGCTCAATTGGAATTTGTGCTGGAAAGAGATTGCAAGTGGGATCTAAGTCGGATTCCCTCATAGAAGATTCAAATCTTGGGACGGCCTATCACGTTGGGTGCAATTTTTAAATTTGGGTTTCATAGTTGGCTCAGCTTCTCACGCATAAATTTGATTTTCACCACTAAGTTGCGTGAGCGTTCCACGTCTTCCATGATGGCAATGGATTTTTCTTCGCTTTATTCCCACTGTCGGTTGTTAAATCTGACCACGATTCTAATTTTTTGGAAAACTTTCATCGCTGTATTCCCAAGTTCGGTTGTAAAATTTGACCATGATTCTATTTATTTTTTAAAAATTGTTTCCCACAGCTGGGAATGTTGTTCATCGTAATTTATGGTTTGTTTGTGAGGTATATTTAGATTCACAACTATGTTCATTTGCATTTATTCTAAAAGATTTTTTGTATTTTTAAAAAATAATAATTATTTAATTTTAAAATTAAGATAAATTTATACACCAAATTAATTAATATATAATATTTTTTGTTTTAATTAATATATAAGACTTTTTTGTTTTATTTGTGAGATAAAAAAAATTTACTACATAAATTCAAATTAATTGATAAAGTTTATAAAAATATAAATATCTTGCCCTCTAAATAGTTAAATTTGCACTCATCTTATCATCAACTATTTGTTTGTTTGGAAAGTGCTTTATTGCTTCCACCCAACCATGCACTCATAAACAGTTTGATTATAACTCTTCCTTCACATCTATTAAAAAGTTCTCAAATTATGAGGATATTTTTAAAAGATAAAATATTAATATCAAATGATATCCTTATTATATTATTTTATTATAAATATATTTACTTTAATATACGTATATTTTTGTTTGGAAAGTGCTTTGTTGCTTCCACCCAACCCTGCACTCATAAACAGTTTGATTATAACTCTTCCTTCACATCTATGTAAAAATTCTCAAATTATGAAGATATCTTCTACAAGAAAAGATAAAATATTAATATGAAATGATATATGAAATTATTAATATTTCATAAAATAAAATATTAATAATTTTATATTAATATTTTATGAAAAGATAAAATATTAATATGAAATGATATCTTTATTATAAATATATTTATTTTAATATAAGTATATTTATTGTGATAATTATAAGTTTGGTAGGGTCCACACGATAAGGTATTGGAATCAATTTAACTAACTATGACTCTTATAGTGGAGTGATGAGAAAATTCTCAATTTAGTAATATATCAAGATGAAGTATTAATTTGAAATGGTATCTTTGTTATATCAATTGATTATGAGTATATTTAACTTCCCGATTATAACTTAGGCAGGGGTTCAAAAGTTATATTAGAATATAATTTTTTGTATATCTTCAAAAGATCCTTGATCGCACTCTGAAACTTGATGAATCAAAGGATACATACTGACATAATTACTAACCACTACAATATGATACCATCCATAAAGGATATGTTATCATTAGCAAAGTGCAGATGCAAATTATATAATGAAGTCCACCACTTCAATATATCCAATTAACTTACAAAAAAAACCAATCATTAACTCGGACCAAAACTCACAAAACAAAGTAGGAAACTAAAACAGATCAATATGAAATATAGGGCTTGTTGTCCCTCCATCCCAAGTAAAAAATGATAATCTTCCTTTCGGTTCCAAAAGGGCATGCTTGGATAGTAGATCTGCCTCCTTATTGAATTCCCTGAATATATGAAGAAAACGGATACCTTGAAAAGTAGTAGACAACTCCATTGTTATGTGCTTCCATCCTTCAATGGTGGTAGATTGAAGATTTCCTTTATGGTTTAGCCAATCAATAACCACCTTGGAGTCCCCCATAATTTGAATGTTTTGAATATTCAAATATTTTGCTAAAGTGAGAGTAGTCCATGCACCCAAAAGCTCAGCTTTTGTATTAGTACCTTCCCCGCAATTGATAAACCACCTGTAAATAGTTGAATCTAGGCATTTTATGACACCTCCAGCTCCACAATTCAAACCACGTGCTGAAGCTGCCCCATCAAAAGAAGAAATAGTATAGCCATCAATCAGATTGATCGGCCTCTGTCTAATGTTCAACGATTTTTTAGAGTGAGGAATTTTAGTAAGAGAGCCAAGTGTCTTGAAAACTACAGCCTAGGCCTAAGGAAATTTTTCCTCAAAGATCTCTTTGTTCCTTTCAATCCATAGATTCCAACATGTGATTGTCACCAGCCTATTTGAAACAAAAAAGCTTAAAGTCCAGGAGTCCAGGCAGTAAATAAGAGATGTTCAAGCCCAAGCATTTTTAATTTGTAGCTTGTGAGAAATTTTGGACCATACAGTTTTGGAAAAGGAGCAATGTAAAAAGAGATGGTTTGTGTCTTCAATGTTATGTTTACAAAGCATGCAGATCCCCGGGCCCTCCCATCCTTTTTTTTTTAAACTTCCCAGGTAAGAATCCTGTTGTCCGCGGCCAGCCATAAAAAAAAAATAATCTTCAATTGTACATTCCATTTCCAAAGGTTAACTCTCCATCCACGCCAAATCAGGTAATTCTGAGTGGATATAAGGGTTGAATAAATATTCCTTACAGTGAGGTTCCCAGATGAATCGCCTCTGGTCCATAGCAGAGTGTCATCGGTGTTAAGGAGTGAGATTTCGGCACCATTTAGCTATGATATATAATTATCCCAATCTTTAGCAAGTTCCCCAGATAATCCCAAATTTTCACAGCTCGTCCAAACCTCTGAATGTGTAAATGGGTCACTACCTTCCGAAGCTTGAACTAGCACAATGATTCTTTTTTAATCTAAAATAGAAAGGAGCTCAGTTGAGAGGAAGGATTTGTCACCGATTCCCATGATTCAGTCTCTTCCTATAGAGAGGAGATGTCTGGATCTCGACCGCCAAACCAACCAATGAATGATGACATGAACAGAACATGTAAGACTCATCCAAATCCTGGAAGCAGAACATAATTTTTGTGAAGCCAATCTAAGCCAGTTTATAACTGTAATGTTTGCAAAGTATTTGTCCATTATTACTTTATGCCAGATGCCTCCCTGCGTTAAGACCCTCCAAAGGGTATATGTATTCAGTGACATGTTGAAGTGCACAAGGTTCTGGAAACCCCATCCTCCATTCTTCTTTGGTTTGGATAAAGTCTCCCATTTGCAAAGATGGTATTGTTGTGATTCTTTATGTCCTTGCCAAAGAGAGTGAAACATCAACTTTCTAATTTTGCATAATACAGATCGATGGATCGCTTCCATAGATATCCAATAAACAAGTTGGCCTTCCAACACTGTTTTGACTAGAATATATCTACCTCCCATAGAAAGCCACCTGTTACACCATAAACCGATTTTCTTGGTTAATTTGGCCACAAGCCAACCCCAGTCCTCTGCCTTATGAATCCATGTCTTCAAAAAGTAACCTAAATATTTGAAACCAATTGAAAGATCACAAAAAGTATAAGGAAGGATAGATTTGAAGGGGACCAGTTCAAACTCTGAAAGCCCTTCAAAATGAACCGTAGTCTTTGTTTGATTAATCGAAAGCCCGGAGGCTTTACATAATAATCTGATGATTTTGTCAATTTCTTTCCATTCATGTAAACTTGCCTTTGTCATAATGAGTATGTCATCCACAAACAATAGATGAAGAATATTTAACAATCTGGACACTTCTGTTGATATGGAATTAGCTAAACGCACATTAACATTAAGGACAAACAATTCAGTTAATTCATTGGGCTATATGATACTTACTATATAGGAGAGAGAAATATACATTTCAACATTGAAATGTTACAAGTGTTTGGCATGAAAGGGCTTGTAGCTTTATAGCAAAGTAATATTTCCAATAGGGTTCTAGTTTTCAACATAGTGTTAGCATTAGTTTGTCTTGACTTGAGGTTGGTTAGGGGGCATTCGCCAAATTGTGGCTTAAGTGTGAATGTTGGAGATAACAATCCATATGTTAAGGGAGCCCATCATGATGGAGTGTGCAAATCAATGGTAGAAAGGGTGTTCATTATGATGGGGCATGCAATTCAATGGTAGAGAGGGTGATCAACTTGAAGGGACATGTAGCTCAGTGATGGAGTATATTTCAAACCTTAGACTTCTACAAGTAGTATCATTGTATGAAGAATTTTTAGTTTGAGTTCAGGGCCTATCTATTGGTCGAGCAAGAAGAAGTTTGTTATTGTTGTATCTTCAGTTGAGGCCAAGTACAGAGGAGTAGTTAACATCACCATCCAAGCATTGTGGCTACAAAAAATCCTTACCAAGTTGGGCATCCAATTCCATAGACCGATTGTCATTTGGTGTGACAACCAGAGTACTCTCAAGTTTTGCAGAGACCTAGTGCAATGGCAGCGGACAAAGAATATCGAGATCCATATGCACTGCATCAAAGATCTAGTCCACGAGAGGATCATCGACCTGTAGTTATGTCATTCCTTTGAACAGACTGTTGACATCTTCACCAAGACCTTCACTAAGTAGAAGTTTCACTCTATGCACGATCGTCTTGGAGTGAAGGACATAGTTGCTTAGAAACAATATTTTCTTCTTTTGATGCATTGTACCTTGAGGGGGGGGGGGTGTTTCCCATGAGGTTTTCCCTCTTTCCTCACTTTATTTTCAGTGTTCATTAGTTGCATTGTTCATGGGTACCTAACATGATCTTAGTTGTCGGGACCCAATCTTCATTACCCCATAACAGTGTTCGGGTGGGGGTGTGTTGGAGATATTACACACACCTAGGATATTTTTCCTTATTTTCTTATGTTTATTAGTCATTATTGAGGGTCTCCTATTTTTTAGGAATCTCTCCTACATTATAGGAGAATATTCTCTTCAGTTTAGAGTCAGATACACTTAGTTAGACTAGTGGAAGTCACTCATGCATGGAAACCTCAGTTTTATCTTCAACAATTGCATGTGTTTCTCTCACTTCCACACGTGTGACTCAATTAACTGAAGACTGTGTGACTCAATTAACTAAAAACTACATGACTAGTTAACTAGGACTAGGTGGCCACTTTTGCAAGTTGTGCTCGTTCTTTTGCTAACTAGATCTCTTGTGCAAGTACTCACCACATTCTACGAAAAATGTTAAAACATGGGAGAAATAGAGACACTTACATAATACTGTGGAAGGTTAACATTGACAGAAATATAAGGACCCAATAGCTTGAAAATTTTGTACTTCAAATTCACATTTTCTCTACTTTTCAATATTCTAATTTTCCTTTCTCTCCTATCAAATAGTTAAAAAAAATAAACTTTAAGAAAAAAAAAATATGAATAAATAGAAACATTAAACTTTCAACAATAAAATATATTTTAATAAGAAATCTACTTTAAATAAAATATATATAGCAAGAATCTTTAAAAATATCAAGCAACAATATGCATAAAAAATAAACTTTATGAAAAAAATATATATATATGAATAAATAGAAACATTAAACTTTGAAAAATAAAATATATTTTAATAAGAAATCTATTTTAAATAAAAAATATATATTAAGAATCTTTAAAAATATCAAGCAACAATATGAATATATTAATATAAAGAAACATGTATTAATATAATATTCACTTATAAATATTTAAGAACTAAATATCAAGCAACAATATGCATATGTTAATATAAAGAAACAATATATATTAATATAATATCCACTTATAAATATTTAAGAACTAAATTTTGAGATTATGCATATATTAATATAAAAAAATAATATATATTAATATAATATCTACTTATAAATATTTAAGAATTTGATTAAAAAATCTCAAAATCGAAACATTAAACTTTGACCAATAGTACATATTATATTATAATATGAAATAAATCTCTAAAAATACTAAACAATATATTATAATATGAAATAAATCTCTAAAAATACTAAACAATATATTATAATATGAAATAAATCTCTAAAAACACTAAGCAACAAGAGACCTAGTACTTTAATTGGTATCACTATAATGTCATATGGTAAATATATACATTAAAATTTAATATTTATAAAAAATAATGAAAACAATTTATATTTAATTTATCAAATTATATTTAAAATTCAATATTTATAAAAAATAATGAAAACAGTTTATATCTAATTTATCAAATTATATATCTATTATAAATTAATATAAAATTGTAAAACTTAATATTTATAAAAAATAATGAAAATAATTTATAAATAAAATAAATTTTATTTTATATTAATTTAAATAATTTTATTGTAAATATATTTAAATAAATGTAAAAATATCAATTATATTGAACATGCTTAAAAAATAAACTCATCTCATTCATTATATATATATATATATATATATAACTTAGTGGTAAATAGTGTTCTAAAAAAATTGGGTTTGTGTAAATTTTAAGATTGGAAACAAATTAATTAAATTTAGGTGATATAAATTGTTTTAAAATTAACTAAAACTTTAAAAAAATAAAAAATATATAATTAAAATTCACTCATATAAAATAATAATAAAAAAATAAATATAAAAAAAATTAAGTTTTTTCTATTATTTAACTTGTTTCATTTATTATTTTTATTAACTTACTCCATTTATTATTTTATTAATATTATTTTTATTTAGATAAATACAAACTAAACACATTTGTCATGATGAAGATATGTGATTCAATGTGGTGACCATCCCAAAGGGTATCTAGTTCAATGCTAGATTGGCATGTTGGCAAGACCCCATTTTGGTTTCTTTAGATTTCAACACTTTGACTAATGACAAAGTGCAACTTCAAGGTGTGCATTTGTTGTGTTTTTGTAAACACCCATCTCTGATTTGATGTGTTTTATCATTAGTCTCTCTCACGATGTGTGATTCGACGTGTTTTATCATTCCCCAAGTTCTTGCACTTGTTTTCCACAGTTGTGTTGTAATATGACATGTGCTTGACTAACATGTCATTACTTTTGGTCCCCTATTCAAATTTAAATCAATTTTTAATTAATAACACTTTTGTGTGTTTGTTGTCTTATGTGAGGAGCTATGAACTCCTTTATTAGTATGTAAATGGTTCAAGTAATATCATATTTTTTAATTGATATTTTAAGGTGTATATTTATTAATGTAGGTATCAAATTATATAATATGGAGCTTTCATGTATATAAGAAGAGAGTAAGTATGTAATAAAGTGGGATTTAAATTCAAATTAAGAGGATTAGAGAATTTATTTCCTCTCTACAATAATATATATATATAAAAAAAAGTTCAAATACAAAATTTCAAATTTTAAAATAAAATGTCCAATTTCCAAAAAAAATAATGATACTAGGTGTATATGTCGTTATGTGATGTTTTATATATTAATCTTTTAATATCTACTGTGTATTTCATTTATGTTGATTAATCACTTCAATATTTAATGTCAAGAAAAACACAAATAAAAATTTGAAAAATCAATAGTAACTATTTTTTATTATTTAATTTTATAAATTATTTTTCTTAAATAAAAACAAAAATCAAAATGTACTAAAATCATATAAAATCATACAGTAAAAAATAAATCATATAATAAAAAATATTCAAAACATATGTGTTAATTACCTTATAAAAAAATATCTTTATTTTTAAAATTTATTATATTCTTATCTTATTAGTCCTTTGCCATGGGATTATAGCAATGAGTTTGCTTTTGATCACACTTACCAAGAGCACAACAAATCTGTTGATCAATTATCAAAGATAACACTACATAAAAAAAGTAGGAATCCTCTCATACAATTTATGGATAGACGACCATGAGGGCCCTCCACACTTCTTAACAGCTTTTTAAGTTAAGTTTTCACCACTCAATAAACAATGGATTTCTCAAATATGAGAGTTGGCATACTACCCACTGGTCATAACAACACACAATTTACTTTGCCTATGGATTTATAGATCAACCCCAACACATTTGATAACTGCTCTACTTGTAATACTCATTACCTTTTATTTGCTAGAAGAAAAGCTGTTGTAGATGTAAATTATAGCAGCAATTGTAAAACCTCTTGGTTCTGAAAACAAATTATATGATATATAATTGAGCAATTTTTCATTGGAAAAACATGAGTTTGCTTTTGATGTGACATTAATTTGTCTTTTACCACAAATTTGTGTATGCAATGTAATGTTTAACATAAAAAAACAAATATATATTTTTGGATATAATAAAAATATTTGTGTTTCTCATTTCTAATTGGTTGATAGAATTGAAATGTTGTTGCTCCCTTCACGTCTTTCAATATGTAGAATTAATTACATATTTCAATATGTAGAATTAATTACATAATCAGTGAATTTCACCAATCACCACATCTAAATATAAAAAGTTGTACTATGTATTTATTATTATGCATTATTATATTTATATTATATTTATTATCTAATATATTATTTATTATTATATTTATGAAGATTATAGTTCCATTAAGTGTAAGGTTCATTATATATTTTGAATAACAAACAACCCTCAATTATTATCTTTTGACAAAAAATATTCATTATTTGTGCATTTAGTTATATTAAGTTTCATTGTTCAACATGTATTTCCCAACTAACTCTTAAGTTGTTATGCAACCCTTATTTATATAATGATTTAATTTATATAATACTTTAATGGTAAACTATTTTATATAATTGATTCTATCTTGTAACAAATTTCACTATTTGTCACACAAAATTTATAATAATTCAAAATTGTGCTCTCATATAATTCTAAAATCCTTTGCCTTCAATCATTTACCGCTATACAAAATATATATTGAAAATATAAAGTATGACATGTATGCACTCACATAGTATATGCAATATTTTTAAGGTGACCCCATTTCATTGAAATCTTACTAGACTAGTCTCGATTTGCACTTGCCTGCCTAAAAAGATGTTGGTGTTGTTAGGAGCCTAGATGTTGGTGTTGTTAGGAGCCTATCAATTGAACATACTCAATAACTTTGGCTTGGTCCATCTTTGTGGGGCTAGGAGGCACTATGCCCACAATGACCCTATACCAACTCCATTAACTATCATAAGGTTCATATATTTGAAGTGATGACATAAATCTTAGACTTTGCTATAGTTGTGGTTTCCATGTTGTGCATTAATTACAATATTAAGAAATATGAACTTAGAAAATTATTGCTCTTGCATCAATTTGCCATCCTCTTGTGTAGTTCAACCTCAACTTTCAAATCTAGCTTTGGTCAGTGATCCTTTTTTTTCCATGCCTTTTATGTTTTTTTTGAGATTGTTGTAATTTGGATGTTTTTAGATAATGTAGTCTCATCTAATACCACAAACTAAGATAAATCAAGTAAATAACATTATTCAAAAAGAGGGATAAAGTGAAAAATAGCATTTGCATAAAGTTGTTAGAGATTTGAGTGGGAAGCATATTTGCATAAAGTTGTTAGAGATTTGTTTGGTTGAGTGGGAATCACTTTTTTATTTCAACCAATTAAAAGTTCTTTTAAAAATATATGAAATCAACATCATTGGAAACAATGTTATTTCTCGATGAAACTAATGATTAAAATTGAATCCTTTATGAAGTGATCAAACTCATCTTTGAAAGATAAATAAAAAATCCCACACCATTAAATATTTGAATTTATTTGTGATTTATAAACACACACATATATATATATAACTTAGTAATAAATAGTGTTCCTCAAACATTTTTGGTTTGTTCAAATTTCAATATTCTGAACAAATTTGTTATAAAGTGATTTAAATTTGGATGATATAATTCTTTTTAAAATGAATTGAGACTTTTGAATAGTTAAAATTTAATTAAATATAATTATCTAGAAAAGGGATAATTTTAAGAATGAGAATTTATTTTAAAATATTCACATTTTTAAGTATTTTATATAATTTGTATAAAATTTTGGTTATTTTTAAGTTGAAATAATTTTATTCTATAAAATTTGGGGGGAAAATTAACAAATCTTTGTTAAAAAAAATTATAAAAAAAATTAACCATAAACAATATATAACCTCTAAATTTTTCTTAATTCTCTAAAAACTTTAAATTAAAAAAAAAAAAAAAAATCTCTATTATTTAAGTTCCTCCATTTATTATTTATTATTGAAATTAGTACTAACTAAATTTATCATTAAAATAAGTACAAATTTGTCATAAAAAAATGTAATTTAATGTAGTGACCATCCCATGGGGTATGTAGTTCAATGCTAGAGTTGGCATGTCCCGTGTTTTGGTTTCTTTGGATTTCAAAACTAATGACAAAGTGCAACTTTATCATACAAGGTGTGCATTTGTTATGCTTTTGTAAACACCCATCTCTGATTTGATGTATTTTATCATTCGTCTCTCTCACGATGTGTGATTTGACCTGTTTTATCTTTTCCCAAGTTCTTGTACTTGTTTTCCCTGCAAGTTGTGTTGCAATATGACATGTGCTTGACTAAGATGCCATTACTTTTGGTCACATGTTCTAATTAATGATAGTATTAAATTTTATTTAATAACATTTTTGTGTGTTTGTTTTTATGTGAAGTGTTATGAATTTTTTTATTAATTAACGTAAGTATTAAAGAAGAGAGTAAACATGTGGTAAAGTGGGATTTGAATTTGAGTAAAGGAGAATAACAACTTTTTTCTTAACTACTGAACTCTTTTCTCTCCAAAATCACATATAAAAAAATATTTAAAATAAGTAAAAAGATTCAAATTAAATGTAAAATTCCAACATTGTTCAAAACTAAAATTAGGTTAATAATACTATATATATGTTTATACGGTTTTCAATAATATTTAACATACCATTGTACATTTCATCTCTGTTGATTAACCACTTTAATATTTAATATTAAGAAAAACACAAACAAAAATTTAAAAAATAATTATAAATTCTTTTTGTCACCTAATTTTATAAATTGTTTTTTCAACAACAATCAAGATTTACTAAAATCACAAACAATCATAAAGTAAAAAATATTCAAAACATATTTACTCAACTTATAAAAATTACCTTATTCAAAACAAATGTATTCATGAATTTATAAAAATTACTTATATAATGAGTTAATTTTAAATCATTTTATATTATTATAGTCTTTTATGGAAATTTTGCCAAAATTATATAATAATTCAAAATTGCGTTTTCATATAATTTTAAAGTCCCTACCTTCAATTACTTCAATTATTTAAATAAAATATCCCATGTATACATTCACATAGTATGCCATACTTCTAAGGTGACCCAATGTCATTGAATTCTAAATAGACAAATCTTGATTCAACACTTGCATGCCTAAAAAAAACATGTTGGTGTTGTTAGGAGCGTATCAATCGAACACACTCAATACCTTTGCTAGGGAGGCATGGTGCCCATAGTTGCCCTAAACCAATTCCATGGATTGTCATAAGGTTCGGGTATTTTCGTTTGAAGTGATTATACAGATCTTAGAGTTTGTTATAGTTGTGGTTTCCATGTTATGCATTACTTATAACGTTAGGAATCTGAAATTCGAAAGTTATTGTTCTTGCCAGTCTCTTATGTAGTTTAGTCTTAACTTTTTTCAGTTTCTTATGTAGTTTAGGTTTAACTTTCAAAGATAGTTTTGGTCAATTTTATTTATTTATTTATTATTATTATTATGTTTTTTTATATTGCTTTAGCTTGGATTTTTTTCGATAATATAGTTTTATCTCATGTCACAAATATGGGGGCATTAATAGGAAAATATATAATATATTTTCCTATTAATGTCCCCCTAATATTTTCCTATTAATGCCCCCTCCCACGGGGGCATTAATAGGAAAATATATTATTAATAGGAAAATATATTATATATTTTCCTATTAATCCCCCCCCTCCCAAATTAAGATAAATAAAGTAAACATCATTATTCACATAAGAACAAGTGAACAATATCATTTGCATAACATTGTTAGGTTTTTTTTTTGGGTTGAGTGGGAAGCATATTTTTATGTCAAACAGTAAAAGTTTATTTTTAAGATGTACAAATCAATCTAATTGGGAACAATGTTACTTGTCGGTGAGATCAATGATCAAAATTGAATCTTTTTTAGTTTTTCCAAGGTGTTAAAAACCATCTTAGAAGGGTAAATAAAAAATGACTTGTAAAAAGATATTAAATATTCAAATTTACGTGTCATTTATGATGAGTTTGAACAAATAGTGTCAGATTCCTACCCTAAATTCCCTACTTAGAGGTACTTAGGAATTAGCTAATTAATGTGCAAGGCCATCTCCTTTGAATAAGGTCCACTAGGTAGTTAGTGCGTTGTTGATTAATATAAAAAGGGTCATCATTATGGAATAAAGCCCACTTGGCAATTGATACTCATTAATGTGGGACCACTAAGGTAACGTTTTTGTAGACATAGCAAAATATTTTAAGTCAACTTCAGAAGTTCACTCGATGAAAGGTCCCTATTGTAAGGGCTAGTCGGCTCTGCCGAATAGCCCCGCCATCCAACTAAGTCAAGTCGACTGTAGAATTTCGTTAGGGAAGTCGGTCGAATAGGTAGTTATAGTCGACTGACCAAACAGTTAAAGAATGTAACCGACTTGTAACGACCCTAAATTGATAAATGATTAAGATTATTAAGTAAGAGTTAATTAAAGAATAATTGAGGATTAACTAAGTAATAATAATCTGACTGAAGATCACATTTAATGACCTGTGACATAAATTTAAGAGATCAAAAAG
>ML804370.1:12998-57899 GCA_009831015.1 Picea engelmannii
GCCCAGGGGGTGGCGTATGCAGAGCGGGATAGCCCAGAAATCCCGAGACGATAAAATATTAAAGGGGGACGCAGGACAGAGGATGGGGGGGAGGTTGTGGAGTAATTGCATTAGTCGGCAGGGAGGAATAAGGGACGGGAAGAGGGGGATGGGCGCACCATTCGGCGGGGATGGATGATGCAGACTATATTGCTGAGCCAGTTGTATTGGCCGAGAGCCATTGCATTGTGCGGTGAGCAGAATTTCTATGCACTGTGGTATTTGCTGTGCACTGTGGTATTGGCTGTGAGCCTGTTGTATTCTTTGTGGACTATTGGCTTGCTGGGAGCAAGGAACAGAGTGTTCTAGACTGTGGCTTTTGATCAGGGGAGGCACCGAGTTATTGGAGGTTTTGGGCACGGAGGGCCAGGATATCTATCTGTAGATATCTTGGAGCTAGGTAGTTTTCCTAGTTGGCAGAGAGGACAATAGTTTTGGGCAGTTATTTTCCTGTTTGTGGCAGGGTTGATCTGTGTAGCAGGGAGCAGAAAGGCAGCAGCAAAGCAAAGAGGCAACCAAATTTAGCATCAGATCCAGGTACTTGTTAAGTTATGTATTTATTTCATATTGTACATCATTTAGTATTTATTGATAAATCTAGTTACTGAAGTTGTTGTTATAAAAGTCAATATTATGTTCTGAAGTTTTGTTTCAATTTACTTTCTTAAAATGTTTAGGAAACTTAATGACCCTTAGTAATATATGGGCATTACACGACTAGTAACTATATATCAATCATGTATATATGTGGCTATGTAATGTAAAGAGAGAGACTGTTTTGGCTATCTAATAAAATGCATTGATGGTTCTCCCACTACTTGTGTCTCTATGTGTTTCTATATATGATGTTATAATGTGTATTTCTCTGTGTAAGGATCTATCGGTAGCTTCTTGTACTTTCCTTTAGACTACAACATTGGTTTTGTTGTCATTAGTTCTAAACTCGTGCATGCATAGAGAAAAAGGCACATAAATGTTAACCTTGAAGGACATACGCGAATGGTGGGAGTGTAAAATTACCAATTATATTAAAAACT
This sequence comes from Picea engelmannii, assembly GCA_009831015.1. Classification (NCBI taxonomy): domain Eukaryota; kingdom Viridiplantae; phylum Streptophyta; class Pinopsida; order Pinales; family Pinaceae; genus Picea; species Picea engelmannii. Next base: position 14,075 of record ML804370.1, read on the forward strand.
ACACAAGAAACCAATGGATGCTAGTCGAAGCACACACTATGTTCTTTTTGGAGACGTACAAACAATTCCTAGAAGCCATTCCAAAAGAACTATATGAATATCTCAATCAATCTAATGTGTAGACACACTCCTGATGAACAATTGATTCACAAAATCATAAACGGAGGAAGAAAAAACCTCAATGAGTGTTTCAAGATGATTGTGTGAGACTACATTGAATAACAATCCATTGAAGATAAAGAGTCAGTCAAAACCATCAAAAACAAATTTTACACAGAATTACACAACGAGTTCCTTTTCACCATCTCGTCTTTACTTCACAAGTTATTTTTAGACAAGGGAGTCTGGGACATCATCGAATACTGACCTCTTCTGAAAAATCCTCCTCCAAACTCCAACTGGCAAGAAAAACAAGAAGAGTGGGAAGAATTTCTAGAATCTAACTGCAAAGATACGAGAGAAGCTTGGGACTATTTTCTGAAGAAATAAAAAAAACCAGAATGAGCAACACCGGTGACCTCATGTAATTCGGGTTGTCGATGGGTGGTTGGAAAACCCATGAGATGATATAAGTTGAAGTCAAAGTTGAAGCACACCCAAGTACGTAAATGTCAAAATTCAGGAGGAAGTTAACTGAATCAAGTACGAAGTCTTCATGTCGAACGCAAACCCATAAACCCTCAACAAATATACAAAAACTAGAGTGGGACAAGAGGCAAAAGAGGCAAGAAGAGTTATGAAATGAGAGGAATCCCTGAAATTCTCATAGGAAACCTACCCAGGCATGGAAGATCATTGGAGCAGCCCTTGAGAGCACCTAGATGGCTCCCGGGAGGAGTGAAAGATTGCAAGTGACTATGGAAGTCGATGAGAGGAAACAAACAATTGACCAAGTCAATATGGAGATTGACGATTCAAGTCCAGTGATTCGACTTTCTTCTGTAAGAAGCCTGACTCACGTATTGTAGACTTCCTCCATTAGAGACTTCATGTGGATACACAATCACCACGGGTGTAGTGTCGAACTAACAATGTTGGTCAGATATGAGACACGTTTCTATTTGAAGCACAAGAAAACGTCGAAAATCAACTAGAGTATATATTCCTCCATATCAGAGATCTCACATACTCCGCCCCCCTGCCAAATCTACTTTTGGAAGATTCTAAATCAATAGATAGTGAAAAAGAATCGACACAACCCTTCAGAGGACGATTGTCGAGTATATAGACAAAGTTTGTCTGATAGATGATCGATACCCAAGAAAAGAACAAGCGTTGTTAGTGATCGAATACATCCCGACTGAAGATCAATGACATATTGTATTGGCCGAGTCGAATATTTAGACTTTGACTCAAGAAATTAGTTTGACTTCAACCCAAACTCTTGCAAGAGTTCCAACCTTGAAATAATCCAAGAAAATAACAATGGGCCTCAATCACATCCTGATCTATGAAGGTGATGAAAATCCCAAACGACATTGGTTCATTTGGGAAAAATTTTGGGATCTAGTCAATGTAACTGACGAGGATAAACAAATGACACAATTTGGTGTTGTGCTTCGAGCTAGAGCTCTCACTTGGTTTATGAATTACACAAACAATCAACAACGCTCGAAAGTATAAATAAAGCAAAACTTCCTCACATTTTTCAAAACGCAATATATAAGCCACCTGGAAACACAAAAATTGAAAGAAATCAAGCAGAATCTAAGTGAAACCATCCACTAATATGATAAAAGATTTGAATATCTTTTAAGTCAAATCCCCTATGTAATTGAAGAAAAACTGCTTTTACAATGGTATGTGGCAGGATTATTGCAAATGATCAAAGTTCCATTATGCATGTATGATCTCCAGATGTGTGAAGAAGTATTGAAAAAATCCGAGCAGATAGAAATAGATGATGAAGGTGAGTCAACTTCATCAATCATTGAGAAACAACTGGAAGAAAAACTTACAGAATTGCAACAATCAATAAAAAATATGGCAATCTCACGCAACGAACTATGGTGCATAATATGTTCCAGCAAAGGTCATATAAACGATTATTTTAAATTTAGTGATGCACTAGATCTAGCAGTCCGTCGAATCCAAATCGAAACATTCTGTGAAATTTATGAGGTTGTAACATATCATGCTACAAGAGTTTTCCCACATAATCTAAGGAATGAACGACCAAAATGGTGCCACATACGTGAGGAAAACAATCACTCAACACAATAATGTCAGTTGAATGGGAAAAAATGAACAAACATCCATTCAGTATATCATACATAGACGGTAGACTAAAACATCGACCAAGGCAATAGAAACGGCTACAGAGGTCGAGGCCATGGAAGCTATCAAGGTCGAGGAAGAGGAAGACAAGGAAATTTTGGCAGAGGACGTTACTAATGCTTCAATTTTTGGAAGGATGACCACATTAGTATGGATTTCCCAATAAAAGACAAAATTGATCTCGAGTTCTGTAACATTTGTGAAGTGGGAGACAAATCCCTTGAAGACTGTCCAATCGTGTTAGACAAAGTAATGAATAAAAGAAATGTGAACCTAGTGCCAAAAACATGATATTTTAAATTCAAATAATATCCATGTAGTAACACGATTTGGAGTTGGTGAAGACAATTATCCAGACCTGCCAAGTCGACATAGGGGAGGTCATAACGTATATCCCAACCCAGAACACGAAGAAAAACTAATGCAAGAAGCAATGAAATTTTTCAAAAACATTGACCAGGATAAAGTAAGGGAAACATGGGAGGACATGCAAATATCTCAGACACTGCACTAGATGAATTTCTCCAAATGTTGAAAGAAAAACAGTCGGTTGGTCACTTGATCGACCTGTTGGGCATTCTAAGAGAGTATAAAGAAGACAAAAGACCAATCAAAAGTCTTTGATAGTTGTCCCTGGAAAGACACTAAAACGACTTCAACCCACAAGTCAACCTGGAAATCGATGAACATATGATCAAACAAGTCGTAGTTAACTTTGGGTCCGACTCAGGAAACCCCTACTTCAATGAACAATGAATTTTCTAAAATTAGTGGATCAGAGGTTCATTAAACTATTTGGCACACTTAAAAGTGTCATCACATATATAATGAGAATCCCAACAAGAGTTGACTTCGAAGTAATCAATCTGGTCAAAGGCATCCATGCCTACCTTGCACTAGTCGGAAGACCTTGGGGTCGAAACATGAGGGCCACAATCTCCCTCCAGAAGGATAGAATCAAATTGAAAGGTAGCGACAGAAAAATCATAATCCCATTGGACCAAAAAGAAGGAAAACCTTGGGTTGAAACATGGGATGAATCTCACGAAGCCTGACAATTATATCAAGTAATGAATGAGCAAAAGGACAACGCCAAGCCCAATAGTGAATGATAAATTTTATTCTGGTCTCCATTGTCAATAGGTCAAAACTCAGATATATAACTATACAATTGGAAAATGGAGAATTATAAAGATCAATCCAAGGAGTGTTGGTCGATAGAGGTGATACCAATAAAGCAATCAAAATCATTATTTTTAGTACAAGCAACCCCTATCGTGGTCGAAAGAAAGTTAAAACAAACACCAACACTGATCCTCACTCATCCACATATAAGGAAACTGATCCAAGTGGATATCGGTGGCCACCCACCTATTCCATTTGGATCACATAGAAATTTCATCTTGGCAGTTTCAGTTTTCATCTCGACATTTTTTTCTATCTTTTCGAGTACCAAACTTCTGAGGCCGTTTTGAGGCCCTAAACAACGTTTTTTGGGCCCTCCATAGTCACACTATAGTTAATGTCAAAGTGTGACAACATAATGTGTATTCCTCGGATAGACCTTTCCAACGGGCTATTGTGCGTCTAAAACGAAGATCACATGCAAAAGTTACGACCCCGGGAAATTGATGTACCAACTTAGCCTAACAGGGCCCACATGACTTTTGGCGCTTCATCTCCTAGGGTTAGGTTTTTGGATGTCTAAGGTTTTGGCATTTATGTTTAATGTAAAAATGATTTTGGAGCCTCATTGTACTCATCTTCTTGCGAATGAGCGCAGCCGTCACATCTCTTCTCAGAGATAAGCCGCCACCATTCTAGCAAGCTTGTTTCAGTCTGCATTTTATAGTTTCAACATATTTCTTTATTGAATAGAAGCCAAGTTTTACTGTATCTCTATTATTGTTCATTGTATCACTATGTTAATAATATAGATTTGTATTCATTTCATTCTGCTCATAAAATCTGGATCAGTGGTATCAGAACGGTTTGCTCCTTGTCATTCTTAATGTATGTCCCCGATGAGGTCATGGTATAAAGAGTTGGGTATCAAGCTTGTTTCTCTTGAGGACAAGGGATATCACACGCCCAAGTGACCATCCATGGTGGGAGAAAATAAAGATGATGGGATAAGGGATCATTGCTCGAGGAATCCCTCGCACAACAGAGGAACGAGATGATGGATAATTTTGCACAAATCCTTCGACGACTACCAACAGGCGATGGATCTTCCTCGAGTGGAGGCATTGCCCCATTCAATGTACATATCAAATTTTATATTCCTATATTTGAAGGTCAGATAGACGTAGATGTTGTAGAAAAATGGTTGAATTTGCTAGAAGGGTATTTTTCTGGCCATAACTTTTCCAATAGAGAAAAGATTACATTTGCGATCCTCAAAGTCATCCCCCATGTCAAAGATTGGTGGAAGAATTTATATGAGAAAAAGGAAACAAAGGAACCCTCATCATTTACAGTCGCACTCACCTGGGAGTCCTTAAGGGATGTTATTAAGGAACAATACTACCATGTTGGAAGTTATGATGACTTGTATACAAGATGGACCACACTGCGGCAGTAAAGGGACCAAATAGTGCCCGAGTTCAAAAATATCTTCCATACCTTGCACACCAAACTGGGTATCAAATATTCTGAGCGACATCTGGTGCTCAAGTACCGCGACAGTCTACATAGACACATCCAAACAAAAATGGATTTTCTGTACATCTCGTCCTTGGGTGTGCCCTATTAATATGTTGTAAAAAATCGAGTAGAAGCTTAAGCAAAAGATGTGGAAGTTTGGGTCTGGGAACCCCTCACAACAGAAGCAGGGCAAGGGCAACCCCAACCCACAGAACAAAGGGCAAAGAAAAGATGGACAACCTCAGGAAAACCAGTCTAAGCCATAAACAAAGAAGGACAATGGAAAGACGAAGAAAGACACCGGGAAGTGGTGCGACTTCCATAAAAGACCCTGGCATAAAACTGTTGATTATTTCTTAAAGTAGTCATTAGTGGCAAAGGTGAAAGCCTTTGAATCAGATGGGGGTTCTTAGTTAGAGTCAGAAATAGAAAAGGGGAGACATATTATTGACGCGGAACCCAGTGCCACCATTTCTACCACCAAGATCCAGCCCGATGAACTTGATGATCCAAAGGAAGGTGAGCACCTATTTAATTCACAAATGTGGGTGAAGGGTACTTCGCTGCACTTCATCGTTGGCATAGATAGCCAGAAGAACCTCGTCTCAGTAGAGGTCGTCAAGCAATTTTCCCCGCTGACAACACTGCACCTGCATCCATACACCATTAGATGGCTCCACCAAGGAAGTGATCTTCACGTCAGCCAACAATGTCGCCTATCCTATGGCATCAAGACCTTCAAAGATGAGGTATTGTGTGATGTTGCACCCCTTGAAGTTTATGATGTTATTTTGGGCCAACCTTATTTATGGAAATGCCATTTTGTATATGAGTCTAGGCCTCGTAGTGTTATTATTACTTTGGACAGGAAATTGTACAATATACTCGAGGTAGTCCCACCTACTTCCATTTCCTTGATCTCTGCCAATAAACGCAGGAAGGTCATCTCTCAGACCGAAAAGTTTATCTTCTTCGTGATTCAATCTCAAAGTGAGAAAAAAGTTGCAGCCACATCCATGGCCTCCATAGTCGAACTCTCCATGTAGCAGAAGAAAGTGAATAAGTTCATGGAATAATAAAAAGACATCTTCTCCTCACCCACTAGGGTACCTCTACATTGTTAGATCAAGCATTCAATTGATCTCATCCCCAGTGCATCGCTACCCAATGGGTGATTATATCGTCACTCTTTGTTAGAAAACGAGGATATCAAGCATCAAATCTAAGAATTGCTCCAAAAGGGGCACATCCGATCCAACTCATCACCGTGTGGAAGCCCAATCATGCTTGTGTAGAAGAAAGAGGGGACCTGGCGAATCTGCATCGATTACCAGGCCCTAAATAAAATCACAGTCAGGAACCGGTACCCGATTCCCTGAATCGACGATCTCTTTGACTAAATCACGGGGGAAAAATAGCTTTGTAAGATTGATCTAAAGTCTACCTACCATCAGGTCCCAATAGAGCAGACAAATGTATGGAAAAATGCCTTCAAGTCCAAAGAAGGTCTTTTTGAATGGTTGGTCATGCCCTTTGGTTTGAAAAATTCCCCAACAACTTTCATGAGGATGATGGAAAATATCTTGTGGCCTTTCAACAATTCTTTTTTGGTGGTGTATCTGGATGACATCCTCATCTATAGCAAGAATTGGACGGAACACTTGCAACATATTTAGCATGTTCTGCACACTCTACGACAACACAAGCTATAGGAAAATTTGGAAAAATGTTCCTTCAGCATGGACATGGTCTAGTACCTAGGATACATTGTTGATGAGCATGGCGTGCATGTGGATTCAACCAAGATCTAGGTCATTCATGACTGACTATCCCCAACCACACTCACTGAGCTTCAGAGCTTTTTAGGCCTTGCCAATTTCTATCGCAGGTTTGTGATGGGATTCTCCCATATTGGATGGACCCTCATCCAAGTAACCAGGGGTGGTGGTAAGGAAAATTTTGTGTGGGGCTTGTCACAACAACAAGCATTCAATTATTTGAAGCAACGCTTGTGCTCATCCTAGTGCTTTCATTACCCGACCTGCAATAGCCCTTTGAGACCGAGACATATGCTTCAAACTATGTTGTGGGCATAGTTCTCACTCAACACAAGAACCCCATGGCCTATCATAGTGAGACATTATTAGATGTCGTCAATAAGTACCCTACTTACAATAAATAAATTTACTCCATTGTGAAAGCCTACCGCCAGTGGAGGCATTACATTCTCAGGAAGGAGATAGTCATCCAAACTGATCATAAGCCATTGTAGTTCATGCAAACTCAGTGAAAATTGCAGAATGATCGCCATCAGAAGTGGTCCACATACTTGTAGCAGTTCCATATCAACATCAAGTATAAGACATGAAGCACCAACCGCATCATTGATTGCCTCAACCGCCCGCCAGTTGCAGCACTCACCACGGTGCTAAAATTTTGCGGCCATGAGACCTTTGGATGGCCCCAACTCTACGAGAGAGATCCTGACTTTGCTACCACCTACCAGATGCTGGGCGCAAACACAGTTGCCATTGATTTCCATCTTCAGGATGGGTTGTTGTGCCATATCGACCATCTTTGTGTTCCATCAAGTGAGCAAGCGAAGCTGATTTGGGAATCCCACTACAGTCGGGTGGCAAGACACTTCGACGTAGAAAAGACAGTGGTCATGCTGCAACAACATTTCTATTGGTTGAAACTTAGACATGATGTCAACAAGTATATCAGGTCATGCATTGTCTACGCCATTTCCAAACTGACCATTAAGAAACAAGGAATGTACACCCCTCTTCCTACTCCTGAAAGGCCCTGGGAATCCATATCGATGGACTACACATCGGGCCTTCTGTCAACCAAACGGGGAAATGACTGTGTTTTTGTGGTTGTTGATCATTTTTATAAAATGTTGATTTTGTCCGCATGCAAGAAGAGAATCACAACAGAGGCCACTGTCAAGATCTTCTTTGAACGAGTGTGGGTACATTTCGGGATACCACAAACCATTGTCTCAGATTGGGACATCTAGTTCCTCAACACATTCTGGTTGAGCCTCTAGTCGATACTGGAAACCAAGCTCACCAAATGCACTACCTTCCACCCCCAAACGGATGGCCAAACCGAGGTCATTAACCAGATGATTGTGCATATCATCTGCATGTACAATTACAAGCATCCCCACACATGAGATGAGAGTCTTACTTAAGTTCAACACTACTACAACAGAGCCATGCATAACTCAACCGACCACAACCCCTTTTAGGTGGGGTTGGGATTTCAACCATTGGTGCCCATGGATGTTGCACTACCCCTTGCAGCCACCCAAGCAGACTTGTCCCATGCTCAAACTGAAGCTGACAAAGATACCCAGTTCATTGAGCGGATCCAACAAATCCTCCAACAAGTTCAGGATATTTTGCAGAAGTCCAATTCCAAGTACAAGCAGTTCCATGATCAATACTGGATGCCACACAAGTTTCAGCTGGGAGATAAAGTTTGGTTGCACTTGTAGAAAGAAAACCTTACAAGGCCCCACAGAAGCTTCATCCACTCCACTATGGACCTTATACCGTCACCAAGATTGTGGGTGACAATGATTTTGAGCTCAACATTCCCCCCTTCCTTGGTTTGCACCCAGTGTTTAATGTGGACCTCGTTCAACCATACTTTCCACCATTATTGGACACATCAGAGGTAGAAGAACAATTGACACCAACATATCTCAACCATGATTGCATGGAACATGCATCCACTGATCAGATCATGGACACATAGGTCGAGGGCACTCACCAATAGAAGTTTCAACTTTATTGTGATGTCAAAGTAGAGCAACTCCTGCACCAAGGCAAGTGGCTCACCCGGGGCCAAGTTCAACAAAAAATTCCTCATCTGATGGGGGCACTCAATGAAATGGAGACCATTGCTTCCTAAGGGGGGAGGATTGATTTAGGTGGATATTAGTGGCCACCCACCTATTCCAACTGGCTCACATACATATTTCATCTTGGCAATTTCAGTTTTCATCTTGGCAGTTGTTTTCTAGCTTTTTGGGTCCTAAACTTCCAGGGCCGTTTTGAGGCCCTAAACAATGTTTTTTGGGCCTGCCACAGTCACATTGTATATGGAGTTAGAGTGTGATGGAATAATGTGTAGTCCTCAGGTGTAGATTTTCAATGGGCTATCGTGAACCTAAAACGAAGATGGTATGCAAAAGTTACAACCCTAGGAAGTTCATGTACCAACTTACCCCAACGGGGCCCACATGACTTTTGGCGCTTCATCTCTGAGGGTTAGGTTTTTGGATGTCTAGGGTTTCAACATTCATGTTTAATGTAAAAAGGATTTTGAAGCCTCATTTTACTCATCGTCTTGCGAATGAGCACAACCGTCACATCTCTTCTTAGAGATAAGCTACCACCATTCTAGCAAGCTTGTTTCAGTCTGCATTTTATAGTTTCAACATATTTCCTTATTGAACAGAAACCAAGTTTTACTGTATCTCTGTTATTGTTCATTGTATCTTTGTGTTAATAATATAGATCTATATTCATTTTTTTCTGCTCATAAAATATGGATCACCAACCCCTGAGGTTCAACGAAAGAAACTCTTTGCCGATGAGGTTTCCAAATTAGTTGGAGAAAAGGGGAGAGTACAAAGCTTAGTCAAACCCTTCACAAGCAAAGCAACCTGATGGTGGAAAACACATGCACCTTGAATGCAAACATGAAATAATTCTACCCTATACTTTGTGGAAATATTTGGTGGAATTTTTTTTTCAACAAACCTTGACATCGAGACTTTAAACCTAGGTTCGACCCAGTCACTCACATCCAACAATGTGAGAAAGAATGAAGAAGAGAAGACTACTAGGATGAAAGAGTGTGGCCACATATTTTCCCAAATACATTGGATGATATACCACATAAGTGGTATAAAATCGAAGAAGCACGTGGACACACATTCGATTGGAACGAAATCAAAAGAAATTTCCTCAAAGACTTTGAATTCTGATTCAGAGAAGCATTGTTGCTAGAGGCAACAAAGGAGATCAATCATTTTTTGGAAAAACCAAGTCCCGGTGAAATTTAGAAGAAAGGTAAAGCTAAAGTCGACATGATATCAACTTCAACTTGCAATTTTGTGTCAACACACAATCCATATAATGTAATAGCTTGTTGTATAGATATGGAAACCAAAAGTTCTCTAGGGAATATTTTTTGATGGAAGAAAAACCATCAGTAGTAAAAAATTGTGTAAAAACAATATACTAAGTGACGAAGGAAGAAAAAGAAGAAAAGGAAGATATAGAAAAACTTGACTTCCCCTCAAGCTATAATAAATTCGTGGAAGGAGAACGCCAATTGGATGAATCAAAAGCACCTGAATGGATGGATGAAAAAATCAAGACTAAATAGTTCGAGATCTCAATAGAAGATTAACCGAAAATAGCTAGAATAGGCAACTATTGTTCCGAAAAACAAACCATGGAAATAATCAACCTACTAAAAGAATACCAGGATGTCTTTGCACAAGATTACAAAGACCTAAAAGGATTTGTACAAGAGACAAGAGAGATAAAAATCGACCTCATCCCTAGGGCCAAACCTATCAAAAAATGTCCATATAAGTTGGCACATAAATATAATCCTATTGTCCAAAAGGAGATCGAAGCAATTCTATTTGCTGGCATTATATATCCAGTCGAAAAGTTGGAATGGGCAAGTCCAATGGTCATGCAACCCAAGAAGCATGACCCAAATAAACTAAGAATATGTGTCGACTTCAGAAGACTGAACAAACTTATAGTAACTGATCCATTCTTGACTCCATTCGTTGATGGAATCATCAATGAAGTCACGAGACATGAATTCTATGATTTCAATGATGTCTTCTCCGGGTACAATTAGGTGCCTATTGAAAAATAATATTAGAAAAAACCACATTTGTTTATGAGTTTGGATAATTTGCATACAGAGTAATGCCTTTCGGCCTCAAAAACACCCCAACAGTCTTCTCCAGGACAGTGGTCAAGGAATTCCAAGAATATATTTACAAAAAAATGGTTGTGTACTTTGATGATTAGACCATCTACAACTTATTGAAAGACCACATCCAATGGATAAGAATGATGTTGGAGAGATGCAAAAAAATTTACTTGTCCCTGAACATCAAGAAATTCATCTTCTCCACACCTATAAGCATACTGTTGGGCCACATCATATGCAAATATGGAATCAAATTCGACATGGATAAGATCAAAGTTATTCTTTGGGCACACAAGATATTATAGAAAGTTCATCCGACACTACTCCAACATCATTTTTCCAATATACGAGCTATTAAAGAAAGAAGTCGAGTTCCATTGGAGCCAGGAATGTGATAAATCTTTTGAGTTATTGAGAATAAAATTGGTAGAAGTGCCCTGTTGGCAGCCATTTTGCAATTTTATCTTTTCCTTACAAGCTGCCTACACAAGGGTTTTGAACCCTCAATACTCGTCGCAATTCTTTAAACAAAACGACACTATTATCTTCGACTTTCACACACCTGCCTTTCGTTTTCATTTTCATGACTGCAAGCGTGAAAACCTTGAGATGGAACTCGTGTTGATGGCATTAAAATCATCTCTGGATTGTTATGAATCCTTTTGTTCATGTGGTCATTTCACCTCCAATTCACTACTGATCATACATTTATCAAAACACCAAACCTTTATTCACTTTTCATTTTTGTTGATATGGTTTCAATTTATAAATTCACGATGCAATGATTTTTGGTGTCTTTGATTAAACCCATGGTGAAATGGTCAATGTAGTGGTTTCTTTGAATTATACAAACACTATTGTTGATTTAACATACGGACCAATTGCTGGTTATGAACACTATGGTTTTCAAATAGTTATTGGATATTTGGTCAAAATCTTTTGGTTATGTATGTTATGGATTTCGATGAGTATGTGAATAATCCATTTGATATTTGGTGTACAAAGCTTTGGATTGTGATGTGAATGATTTGAATTACCAAGGCGCCATCGATTGTACATGTCAAAATGAATGAATGCATGGTTTCAATTCATTCCACCAACCTCTTCACCGTTTACCCTGATTGACTATGTGCTATCTGCTATGGCCCCTGTAGTGCAAATTGAACCCCATGGTGCCTATACTCTGTTATGGTTTGATAGTGTCAGAGGAGATTGCTTAGGCTAACCCCGTAATTTCCTCCCAGAGACACGTTTTTGCGTGAGCGATTCTAGGCAAACAGTTTTGAATTAGATCAAACCCTTGAAAACCCAGAACGGAAATTAGCCCCTTTACTTTCATCACAGGCGGTTTCCTCAGAATTTGGGTCTTTACAGAGATATGGCTCATCCTTTAGAGGTCAAATTTCAGATCTTCTCTGTGGATGAAAGGTGCGTTTTGGGTCTGTGTGCATTTGCTGGAACATTTATTACCTCTCCAGACCCGAGCCTCAGAACCCCTTCCACCCGTCCAACCTTGTGCCTCAGCCTTCTGTGAACCCTTGATCAATCCAAAGATTTATCAAGCCGTCTGTCAGCAAGTCAAAAGACCACGGGTTCTATCGTGTTCAAAAATGTTGAGGCAACCACTGCCATTGTCAACTCGAAATTGTCCTGACTGAATTGTATCCCTATAGCCAAGGTATGTTATTTCAACATTGATTTTTGAATGATTTGGTTTGTTTTGAATTAGCATAGCCGATTGTGTTTGCTATGAATTAGTTTGATATAGTTCTGTTTTGTTTGAATTGATTAAAAAACGATTCTGTTAGTTTCAAATTGGCATAAACGTTTGTGTTTGCTTAGAATTAGTATCAAAGATTTGTTTGAATAATCAAATATAGTCTGTTTCGATTGAATTGATTCAATACGATTTCTTTTGTTCTGAATTGGCATAAAAGATTTGGTTTGTTTTAGCGTGAATGATTTTCTTTGTTTTGAATTAGTAATTAAGGGTTTGTTTGATAGATCACATACATTTCTGTTATCATTGGATTAATTTAAAACGATTTTGTTTGTAAATATGACCAGCTACAGAATCGTGAGATTCTGTAGCTAGTCATAAAATTTGGATTTTTGTTGATTTTACAATTAAAACACTATCTGAAATTGTTTACTCTTGCCCATCTACAGGTAAACACGAATTTCAATGGGAATTGGATCTGTTGTGGCAGTTTAGAACATGCTTTTTGTTACATAGTTTTGGTTTAGGTTGTTAGTCTTAGGCAGAAATAGGAATCTGGGAGATTGTTCCCAGATTTTTGCAAACAGTTTTGATATTTTCCACAAGGATTGTTTTATCCTGTGGCCTTTATATACTCATTATTTTTTGTAAACAACCCATCACTGTTGGGAGAACAGAGACTATGGACTTATGATTATACAGACTCGAATAGAAGTGGATTTGTTGTACGGCTTTAGCTTCAATTTATCTTACTTTTGTTCAAGTTTTGTGCATAACAATTTGTAATCAGATTATTGACTACTTTAGATATCAAGATTTGTTACAGGTTGATGCGTTACGATTTAAATTTTGTCCATATTTGATGTATCTCATTTTACTCACAACAATTACTCTGTTTGAATTTAATGATTAGAAGGTTTATCTTCTTTGTTAAATGAACGGTTATGTACAAATCTTCGCACTGAGATTTATCTAAATGTGATGATTTGTAAATTATAAAATTGCTGTTGTTTTATGTCTTGTTTGTTCTTTCATTCGTATTCAAAGAGCGTTGTTGCTTCCCGTTTACGAGAATCTTGTGGAAAATCTGGTGCGGGTTTCTCCCATCAAACAACTAAATTGAGTACTGTGAACAGGACAAATAGGAAGCGCTTCTACAGGTCAGTTTGTTAGTGTTATTCAATTAGTTAATTAATATATAAATTTCTTGTAATCTGAACACGTTTCATTGTTCATCTCTATAGTTCAGATTTACAGTTAGGATTGTTATTTTAATCGCCTAGCTTAGATATCTTTCATTTTATTCTTTTCTCATAAAAATTATAAAAATAAAAAATAATAGCTTCGCTGTCATAGGACAATTTACAAATGATTTTGCAAATTTCGATCAAAATTTGCATTCTGTAAATACTGTACATATACAATCGAGATTTAATTGTATTGATAGCTGAACATTTAATAAGTAGAATTATCGTTGTACAATATTAGTAAGTAAACTGTATATATAGTTTTTGATTTGTATATAGTTTGCAGTAGCTTCTTTTTTCACTTAGATTAGTTTCTTTAGCTTAGTTTTTCTTTCATTTTTCTAGGACTTAGATCAGCCAACGGAGCCGCTAAACCTGTTGGGGTGGGTTAATCCAAACGGCTTGGGTTATTTAGACAACCTCGGACCGGATCCACTCCTCCAGTTGACGAGCGGTCAATTTCGCCCGTCAACACGCCCATACTAAGATTTCCATATTGGTCAAGGAAATTCCATGTTCATGTGGATGAATCTAACGTTGTTGTTGGCTCACTCTTAGCTCAGCCATATGATGACATGGTCGACCACCCAAATGCATATGCTAGTCAGAAATTAAATAAAGCATAAAGAAACTACTCAACAATGAAGCGTGAAGCTCTAGCAATGATTTTTTCCCTTCAAATATTCCAACACTATTTACTAGAAAATCCATTTATATTTTTCACGAACCATCAGGCGCTGAAATATCTAGTAAATAAACCGGTCCATCAAGGGAAAATTTGTCGATCGATACTATTGTTTCAAGAATTTGACTTTGAAGTAGTAGTCTGACTAGGAAAGAAGAATGTTGGCCCAGATCATCTACCTTGACTTGAGATGGGAGAAGATCCGACTGGGATAGATGATGACTTACCATATGAAAATTTATTCAGGGTTGAAGTATCTCCCAAAGAACTAGAAAAAATTGAAAATTTTCTAGAAGAAGGTAAGGCACCTGAAGATCTCCCAACCAACAAAATAAATATCCTAGCTATGAAAGTTGCACCAATCACTCTCATAAATTGGTATCTTTACAAGCTAGGCCTTGATAATATTTTGCGAAGATGTGCATTAGACAATGAACGCGAGGACATAATTAATGAAGCACACAGAGGACTAGCGTGATCTAGGAGGATATCGATGGCCACCCACCTATTCCAACTGGCTCAAAACAATTTTTTGAAAACTTACTATTTTTAGCAGTTTTTTGGTTCCTAAACTTCGGGGGCCATTTTGAGGGCCTAAAAAACATTTTTTCACGATCAAACACCTCAATGATAGCTAAAGTTATTCTTTGGGCACACTAGATATTATAGAAATTTCATCTCACACTACTCTAACATCATTTTTTCAATATACGAGCTATTAAAGAAAGAAGTCAAGTTCCATTGGAGCCATGAATGTGATAAATATTTTGAGTTATTTAAAAGAAAATTGGTAGAAGCACCCATACTAAGATTTCCATATTGGTCAAGGAAATTCCATGTTCATGTGGATGCATCTAACGTTGTTGTCGGCTCACTCTTAGCTCAACCATATGATGACATGGTCGACCACCCAAATGCATATGCTAGTCGAAAATTAAAGAAAGCATAAAGAAACTACTCAACGACGGAGCGTGAAGCTCTAGCAATGTTTTTTTCCCTTAAAAAATTCCAACACTATTTACTAGAAAACCATTTATATTTTTCACGAACCATTAAGCACTGAAATATCTAGTAAATAAACTGGTCCATCAAGGGAAATTTTGTCGATGGATACTACTATTTCAAGAATTTGACTTTGAAGTAAGACTAGGAAAGAATAATGTCGACCCAAATCATCTATCTCAACTTGAGACAAGAGAAGATCCGACTAGAATAGATGATGCCTTACTAGATGAAAATTTATTTAGGGTTGAAGCAGCTCCCAAATAACTAGAACAAATTGAAAATTTTGTAGAATAAGGGAAGGCACTTGAAGATCTCCCAACCAACAAAAGAAAGATCCTAGCAATGAAAGTTGCACGAATCACTCTCATGAATTGGTATCTTTACAAGCTAGGCCTTGATAGTATTTTGCGAAGATGTGCATTATAGCATGAACATAAGGGCATAATTAATGAATCACACAGAGGACTAGCGTGATCCAGGAGGATATCGGTGGCCACCCACGTATTCCAACTGGCTCAAAACAGTTTTGTGTCAACTTACTATTTTTAGTAGTTTTTTCGGTTCCTAAATGTTTGGGGCCATTTTGAGGACCTAATTTTTTTTTTTCACAATCGAGCACCTCAATTATAGCCAAAGTCTTTGATTGAGCCCCCAAAATGAATCTCCTCATCGATACCTTTCCAATGAGCTATCGTGCGCCCCAAACAAAGATCGTATGCCAAAGTTACGCCCCTGGGAAGTTGATACACCAAACTACCCAAAAATGGGGTCCACAAAATTGTTGGATTTGCATCTTCCGGGGTTAGGGTTTTGGATTTTATTTATGATAAAAAGGACTTTGGAGCCTCATTGTAAAATAATCTTCTTGAGAATGTGAGTAGCCATCACATCTCTTCTCAGGGATAAGCTGCCACCATTCTAGCGAGTCTTTCGCTTTGTATTTCTACAGTTTTGTACATTTCACTCATTAATATAAATTGTGTATTACTGTATCTTTGTGTTTATGGTTACATGTATGATATATTTCTGTTATATTATTGGATATCTGGTATATATTTTTACATTTCTTTATTATATCTCTACTCTCATTTCGTGTCAAAAATAATCCGGAACATAGAGGGAGGTCACTTTCAAGCTGACACGATAGCCAAAAAAATCCTTCAAGCTAGTCTTTGGTGGCCGAATTTACACAAACACTGTCGAGAACATATAAATAAATGTGATAAGTGCCAGAGGATAGGACAACCATTATGGAAAAATGAAGTTCCTTTTAAACTGTTTGAAATTTGGGTTATCGATTTTGTCAACCCATTCCCAAGAAGAGAAAAAATATCTGGGAAAAAATATATAATAACAAAGGTCAAGTACTTAACTAAATGGGTAGAGGCAGAACTAGTAAAAAATTGTACAAAGGAAATAGTCACAAAATTCATCAACGAAAACATAGTAACCATATTCGGTTGTCCTTTGAGAATAATTAGCAATCAAGGAACTCACTTTGTCAACAATACAATTGAAGTATTTCTCAAAAACTTCTTGATCGACCACAAAAAGATGACTGCATATCATCCACAGGCCAACAAAGCTGTTGAGTCATTCAAAAATACATTACACAAGGGCTTAATGAAAATATGTGGACTTGACAGAGATGATTAGCACGATAACTTTCCAATAATATTGTGGGCATAAAGTGTTGTAATAATGTTCAATACTGAGAGGGGGGTTGAATCAATATTGTTGTTTTTATTTTTAACAGTCACTTTAAAACATTAATTTCGTCAATACACAACAATTGATCAACTATGAAGTACATGACAGATTTTTTTCTTAAAAACAATTATTCTTTTAACTGAAAATACAATGTTTATATATTAATTACAAGCTGCAACTTGTGAGGGACACCAATCCCTTTCGAGCACCAATTCAAGGAGACACAAATCCCCTATTTTCAAGAACCAAATTGTGGAAGCTACAACTCCCTGTTTCTCCAAGCACCCACTTTAAAGGAAGCCACAACTCCCTATTTCTCCAAGCACCAACTTGAAAGGAAGCAAAAAATTCCTACTGTTCAGGCTTCAACCTGTAGAGGACTACAATCCTCCCTAGCTCCTCCCTTCCACCCTGATGACCTCTAGGTCAATACCCATAGTTATGGAAGCTTAAATTTTTCACTAAGATGTTCATTAAACCCACAAAAGTGTGCCCAAGGATCTACCATTTACTAAATTGATAGTCTTCAAAGAGACTAAAGGTTTTTTTCTCCTCTACATTTCAACATGATAGTTTATTAACTTTAAGACTCGATCACACTTGTGGGATCATTTCGAATCTTTCCTTTTAACTTGATCTCGTAACTCTAATGGATAATATTGTGCAATTGAATTGATTTCTGGTGCATTCTCTATTATAACAATGCCCAGGGTACTATACCATAGCCCTTTTCCAAATAATACCTTGGTGATATGACCAATTGCTAAACCCAAATAACAATAATACATAACTCTTGTCCTCCATATGAATGAGGCTTAGAACCAGGATTTATTTCAAATTGCGCTTACATATAAATAGGATAGCCCTTGAGTGCTTACCTCTTCCTTCGTGTGACCTTGACCCATGACCTCGAGCTAACACAAAAGGTGCTTAATTCATAACTTATCAACCCTGGACCAATCAACGTCTAGGAATTAATTGTCCATTGAATGGAAAATCATAATAAGCTTGGTTTAAATCTTTGATATGATGGGAATGTACCACGAACTTCTCATTCGATGGTTGAGGTAAATTCGCAAACCTTCAAAAATTATTTTTACCATGTGTCGAATAAAACGTGACGAATATCGATGCATGAGACGTGGTGAGATCATGTTCTTTCACAAATCAACTCGAAAATTAATCCAACAAGTTCTAAATGTGAACCTTTATCTAATTTTGATTCTTCCCCTCCAGTCACGATCCAACTTTCGTTTGACTCCAAAGTCAATCTGACACGATCATCATTTATTTTCCTTCAGGGTTTTCGTTGTTGGTTGTGTAGCCTGATTATCTTCCTGATTCAGAGGTATTTTTTTTCTATCCGTGTTTATACCCCATGAAGACTATACAACCCTCCACGTAGGGGGGTTGCAGGGGGGGCTTCCCCCCCCTCCCGAGTCTGGGGGTCAGTGGGGGTTTGAAAGCGAAGCCCTCGAAGGAAAAATTGCCTTATAAATGTATATTGTAATTTCATAGTAAAGCTAAACCATTCATTATAAGGTCACAAATCTGATGGTAGAAGTTATGTTAGGGTTTTTTTCCCTATAAGACAACCCTCTTTTATGAGAGAATTGTATTGCGACTGTGTATTATTGCGAATATTGTATTCTGAGAGAGGATACTGTGAGAGAAAGAAGAGGAAGTTACAGTGGGTCTGTTGTAGGTTGTATCCCTTCATTTGTTGGATAATAATAAAGGAAGGACCTAACAATTTCTCTAGTGGACGTAGCCCACACTGGGTGAACCATGTATATATGTGTTTCTATTGTATTGTGTATCTTATGTGTTTTATTTCTACATTTTTTATTTTATTTTATTGATCCATGATCTTGTTTTTATGAAAACTAGTATGAGAGCGAAATGTAACTCACAGGAAAAGAGGGTTCCTGGTTCGAGTGGGAGCAATGGCGGAAGATGGAAAGTTTAGGGTCGAAAAATTTAACGGCCAAAATGACCAGTTATGGAAGATGCAGATGGAATATTATTTATATTAGAAGGATCTCTTCCTACCATCTTCTTCCTTCAACTTGTAAACCCATTTATTTGCGATGAAGGATTTGGGTGCTGCAAAGAAAATCCTTGGTATGAGAATAACAAGAGATAGAAAAAATCATAAATTGACATTGTCTCAGAGTGAGTACATAGAGAAGGTTTTGGAGAGGTTTATAATGCAGAATGAAAAACCAGTTAGTACACCTTTGGCCAACCATTTCAAATTAACTAAGGAAATGTGTCCAAAGACAAAGGAGGAGATAAAATACATGTCCAAGGTCCCTTATTCATCAGTAGTTGGCAGCATGATGCATGCGATGGTTTGCACAAGACCAAATATTTCACATGAAGTGGGAGTTGTGAGTAGGTATATGAACAATCCAAGTAAAAAACATTGGGAGGCAGTAAAGTGGATTCTCAGATATTTGAGAGGTAATTCTACTCATGCATTATGTTTTGGAGGTTCAGACATTGTTCTACAAGGATATGTTGATTCGGATATGGTAGGTGATAAAGATAACAGGAGGAGCACCACAGGGTATGTTTTTACTGTAGGTGGAACAAAAGTAAGTTGGATTTCCAAACTACAAAAGGTTGTTTCACTTTCAACAACAGAAGCATAGTATGTTGTTGTTACAGAGGCTAGTAAAGAAATGATTTGGTTACAGAGGTTTATAGAGGAATTGGGAAAGAAGCAGGAGAATAGCAGGTTGTACTGTGACAGTGAGAGTGCCATTCATCTTGCAAATAACTCAACCTGTAAAGCTTATTGTATATCTATTTTCTTGTGTAAATCTTATTTTAAATACTTGTGGATACATCTGAAGTGGCAAACGTCTGAGGTAGCATGAACGATTGACGACGGAATTATTGGAATTACAACGAATAAAAAAAACCCTATTTTCGGAGGTGTATACGGGTTGTTTGTGTATAGGGTGAGTACATGTACACGGGCTGTCTATGTATAGAGAGCGTACATACCCGGGATGGTTGTGTATAGGGTGCATACATGTACGTGGGTTGTCTGTGTATAGGGTGAGTACGTACGCGATCTAGCTGTGTACATGGTGAGTACATGTTGGTAAAGCCATGGAAACTTGAGAAGATGAAGATGCATAGGTTCTAGGTTCTGAGATCAAGCTCCAAGGAAGGTCTAAAGTGATCAGATACATCAGATCCATCCATTGGTTCAAAAGGTATGTCTTATTTCTATGAATATTTGGATTTTGATGTATACACGAGGAATGGAAATGGATATTTGAGGATTCTCCCTAGAGAGACTAGTGGCTACATGGGATTTTCTATATAAGTCAGATCTACAAAAATACAGTGCTGGTATGTTCATAATTGATACTTCTTGTGAGGCACATCTTGTATTTCTTGGCATATGGATAAAGGTTTTTATGGTACATGGTTGAGAGCTTATATTTGTGTAGTAGTTGATGTATTGAGAGGCTGAATATCGGAAAGGGTTTGATAACTAAGATCATGTGAGGGATATTATACTTGTTCATGATTACACACACCTATGTGGCACATGACTAGAGAGAGACATATTTTCCTTGAGTAAAGGTTATGTATGAGGATGCATGCACAGGGTACAGTTACAGTCTGGATACAGTGAAAGGTTACAGATCTATGTGAAAGAAGTAACATAGGGTCAGAAATTTTCAAGAAAAAGGAAACCCTAGTTTTTCAGAAGGCATACGCAGGCTGCATAACAATTAGGGCGCGTACATATGTGGGCTGCATAACATATAGGGCACGTACATATGCGGGATGAAGTGCTGCAGGTCACATAACTGTTGTACTTTTGTAGATACATGTTGAGTTTAGGTACAGATTGATTGCATGGCAGTTGTACAGATTAGTTACAGGTTAGTGGTACATGTTGATAGAGTTGTACAATAGTATATCTCACAGTGATAAGTTGACAGTGGTTCCATCATTCTACTTATACTTCAAGGCGGTTGGACGGGGAAAGGACAAGTGGTTGTAGCCACCTTCTGGTTGTAGCCGAAGAACATAGGGGGTTGTAGCCTCCTTCTGGTTGTAGCCAGAGAATTGGGGAGTTAGAGCTTCCCTCAAGTTATAGCTTGAGAAACTAGGGGGTTGGAGCCTCCTTCCAGTTGCAACTAGAAAACAAGGGAAGTTGGTGCTTCCAATGAATGTAATTCTTCAAGACATATAATAAAAATCATTCCGTGGTTTTCTCCCAATTTGGGTTTCCACGTAAAACACTGGTGTACTGTGTATGTGTGTGATTGTTCATTTCTTATTGCTCATTATTGGATACTAATTCTACATTGATATAACACTTGGATTATTTGGAGAAAAAGGATTATAATTACGCTATTAGTGATTCGCCCCCCCTCTTAGTAATCCAACAATTGGTATCAGAGCAGGTTCCTTCATAAATTAGCTTAACCACTGAAAGGTAGATCATGGAGAGTACCAACTTGTATAAAAATGGAATACCACAATTTGATGAACAAAAGTATGCTTTTTGGAGCATAAGGATGAAGACATATATACAGACACAGGGATTCCAAGTTTGTCAATCAATTGTAGATGGATACACAACACCAACAGTTCCACCAACTAATGACAAAGAAATGAAACTCGGTGAGAATAATTCCAAAGAAAAAAATGCACTTTTGAATGGTCTCAGTGATACAGTTTTCACCAAAGTTGCACATTGTAAATCCACTAAAGATATTTGGGACAAGATTCGAAATATTTATGAAGGAGATACAAAATTCAAAGCAACAAAGCTTCAAACTTATAGAGGTCAGTTCGAACAACTAGAAATGAAGGAAGATGAGAATATTGCAGCCTACTTCTTATGAGTCGATGAAACAATGAATGCAATCATAGGATTGGGAGAAGAAATCGAAGAATATGTAATTGTTCAAAAGGTACTAAGATCTCTTCCTATGAGATTTAACCCTAGGATATCAACACTAGAAGAGAGATCATATATAAACTCAATAAGCATGGATGAACTGCATGGAATCTTCACAACATATGAAATGAGAACTGAACAGGAAAATCCAGATGTAAAAGAAGCAGCCTTCAAAGCATCCAAAAGATTAAAGAAAAAGAAAAAGGAACAAGAGGAATATGGTAGTAGCAGTGACGTCTTGGAAGATGATGAAGAAGTGGCCAACTTCGTCAAAAGACTGAACAAGGGAACTGACGATAGGTATAGAGGTAAACTTCCTTTAATTTTTTTTAATTGTGATGGTATTGGTCATTTTGATAACAAATGTGCTCATAATAAAAAGAGAAATGATGAAAGTTACTCAAAAGGCAAACACACATATAAAGGCAAAAGAACTACAAAGAAAGTTTTCAAGAAAAGATTATGCACCAAAGAAGATATCTCATCATCAGATGAAGATGAAGTCAGTGACAATGAGACAGGAAGAGTTCTATTCATGGCAATGAAAGAATCTGACAAAGAAGATTCTGAAGAAGAATATGAAGAAGCTGA
Source organism: Picea engelmannii (assembly GCA_009831015.1). Taxonomy (NCBI): domain Eukaryota; kingdom Viridiplantae; phylum Streptophyta; class Pinopsida; order Pinales; family Pinaceae; genus Picea; species Picea engelmannii. The sequence continues at coordinate 36,877 of ML804370.1, forward strand.
AGAAGAATATGAAGAGGTCGAAGAAGAAATTGAAGAGGCAGAAGTTGACTTTCAAGAATAATTAATGTGCGCCATAGAAGTTATCAGAAAAGAAAAGAAGAAAAACAAGAAACTACAAGGAGAACTAGACAAGAAAAAGGACACTCGAGAACTATAACAAATGATCACAAAATTGAAGGTTAAAATAGAAGAAGATAAAAGAATTGATGAAGCACTCAAATAAACGTTAGAAGAAAAGGACAGGATCATTGGAAACTTGGAAGCAGAGATTGTGACACTAAGAAAGGATATTCAAAAGAAAAATATACAGAATAGCTCAAAAGTTCTGGATGACATTATCAGCAGTCAAAAATCTCATCTTGACAAGTCCAGACTTGGATACAATTAGAAAAAAAAGTGATAAAGCTCCAAAACAATAGAGCAAGAAACATATCCAAAAAGTTATGCATAAACAATCAAAGGGGATAGGAATATATACAAGGAAGATTACAGGGACACTCCTCCACCAAGAAGATTTAGATTTCAAAATCAACAACAGACAGATAGGCCTCAATAAGAAGAAGGATTCATAAGAGCACCTCCTTTCAGAAGATCTTCAACTCCCAGGTATCAAACTATATTTTTTGGTTTATGTTATGCATGTAATAATTTTGGACATAAAGTTGTGAATTGCAGAGCTAACAATGGAAACAATAACAACTTTGAGAGTCATACACAAAGGGGTTATTCAAGAAGACCTAGTGAAACACAGAGAAGAAGTTACAACAGGTTTGAATTTTTGAGCACTGAAGTGGAATGTTACAAATGTAACAATTTTGGACACGTGGCCAAATATTGTAGAATTACAGTCCTTCCTAAAGAACCTCAAGAGAATAACAACAGTCATAGACAGAAACCTCAGAAAATGAAATGGATAAGAAAGCAAGATCAATATAGAAATGAAGAATGCACAATTGCTCTAATAGCTAAGCAGAAGAAACACGGTTGGTATGTTGACAATGGATGTTCAAAACACATGACAGGTGATAGAGACACATTTATTACATTAAGAAAGGAAAGAGATGGATAAGTCTCTTTCGGAAATGATGATTCAACCAAAATCATTGGAAAAGGCACAGTCCGAATTGGGAACCAGAATCAAAGGAAGAAAATGAATCAATGAAACAACCCTTAGAAGAAGAAGCAGAAGATGAAAAAGAAGTAGAAGCAGAAGATAATGAGAATCCGACAGAAGCAGAAGATCAAGTTCAACAAGTGTCTCCAAAGACACCCAGTAAACGAGTACAGAAGAATCATACTTCAGGTCAGATTATCGGAAACAAAGATGCAGGAGTTGAGACTAGAAGAAGAATCCATTGATGAGAACAAACACACCTAGCACTCTTATCTACGATTGAACCAAATTGTTTTGAAGAATCCAACAAGGATGAATCTTGGAATAAGGGCATGGATGAAGAATTGGATCAAATAGAGAAAAATGGCACTTGGGAATTGGTTCCAAGACCAAAGAATAAGAATGTAATCGACACAAAATGGGTTTTTAGGAATAAATTGAGTGAATATGGACAAGTTACAAGGAACAAAGCTAGATTGGTATGTAAAGGATATGCACAAATTGAAGGAATCGACTTTGAAGAGACATTTGCCCCAGTTTCCAGAATGGAAGCAATCCGCTTGTTTTTAGCTTATGCATGCTCTAAAAATATTAAAGTATATCAAATGGGCATAAAATCATCTTTTCTGAATGGGGGACTTGAAGAAGAAGTCTACATTGAACAACCAGAAGGATTTCAGTTGTCAGAGAATGTAGATTATGTGTGTAAAATAAAGAAGGCATTGTATGGTCCAAAACAGGCTCCTAGAGCATGGTACTCTAGACTGGATAAGTATCTGCAATAGGCAGGGTTCAGAAAAGGAAGTGCAGATAACAACCTCTACATCAAGGTAAGTCAAGGTAATATTTTATTAGTTGAAGTTTATGTTGATGATATTATTTTTGGTAGTGATGATGATAGGTTAAGATAGACTTTTGCAAAAGAAATGCAGAATGAATTTGAAATGTCGTTACTTGGAGAACTATCCTTCTTTATGGGACTTTAGATACGTCAAAGAAACCGAGGAATCTTTATTTCTCAAACCAGGTATATCATAGAAATGCTAATGAGGTTCGAAATGGAAGATTGCAAACTAGTTGTCACTCCCATGCAAACCATTTGCAAGTTGAGCAAAGATGATGATTCAAAGTCTATAGATTAGAGGCAATACAAGTCAATGATTGGAAACCTACTGTATGTGACAACATCTAGACCAGATGTAATGCAGACAGTTGGACATGTGGAACGATTTCAAGCAACACTAAAGGAATCACATGTATTAGCAGTGAAGATGATCTTCATATATCTCAAAGGAACAAAAGCATTTGGATTATGGTATCCAAAAGGAAAGGATATATCACTTATGGCCTACACAGATGCAGATTGGGCAGGTTGTATTGATGACCGATGAAGCACCAATGGAGCAACATTCTACTTAGGAGAGTGTTTAGTATCATGGCTAAGAAAGAAACAATCATCAATATCCTTATCTACAATCGAGGCAGAGTATATTGCAACAACATCATGTTGTACACAGGTACTTTGGATGAAACAAACTCTGATAGATATACAGGTTGAGTATGATGAGCCCATTCCAATCTATTGTGATAATACAATCACCATCAGTATCTCAAAGAACTCGATGATGCACTCCAAGACAAAGAACATTCCAATCAAGTATCACTTTCTGCAGGAGTAGGTTGCAGAAAAGAACATCAGAGTTGAGTATGTGGGAAAAAAAGAACAAGTGGCAGACATCTTTACAAAACCACTTCCATGGGAAGCCTTTGAATATCTTCGCCAAAGACTTGGAGTTATTTCTACTCCAAAATGAATTCTTTTTGAATGCTTATCTTATATGTCTTAGATGTACATGAGGAAGCACCACAAGAGGACAATTCAGTCAGGGGGAGCATCCCTATATGGAAAGATACCTTTTCCATTGATGACAAAGGGGGAGAGATTTATCAGATGTAGAGGACAGAAGCATGGTTCTAGGGGGAGAAGATTTATCAGATGCAGAGGATAGAGGCATGGTTCTAGGGGGAGAAGATTTATCATATGATGAGGACAGAGGCATGGTTCTAGGGGGAGCATGATTGATATGATTTCAGTATTGCTTCAGAGTGTTTCCATCAATGCCAAAGGGGGAGATTATTGATTAAGGTTGGTTGTCATTGATGTCAACCCTTGAAGAAATCCCCATAGCACAAAGGTTTGGTTAATGGACCCAATTTTGTTTGATGTAAATATGACTCATTATTGTCTTGTCATGGTTGATTAGAAGCAAATATGGATGAAATCCAAAGTGGTCCCCTTATGGTGAAAGCCCTCACGGGAAGACGCTTTGCAGAGTGAGAGAAAACATGCTTAATTGTGGAATAATGAGATGAAGGACAATGAATTTTTTACTGAAACTATCCTATATGGATAGTTCTTGTCATGCCATTTCCGGTGGTATGTGTAACGTCACATAACTCTTCACGGTTAGATATTTATGACCATATGAAGTTGGAGAACCCCTCATAAGTCTTATAGAAGCCCCGAAGGGTCAACGTCCTTTGCAAAAGAAATTATTTTAAATGAAGAAGCCCTAAAATAAGGAAAGTGTAAGGCTGCATGAAGATATAAATAATAGGCAAATCTCACTCATTAAAGACACACTTGTACATATTGTATATCTATTTTCATGTGAAGTGGCGAATGTCTAAGGTAGCACGAAGGGTTGACGACGAAATTCTCGAAATTATAGAAAATACAAAAAACCCTAATTTTTGAGGCATACGCGAGTTGTCTTTGTATAGGGTGAGTACATGTACACGGGTTGTCTGTGCATAGGGAGTGTACATACATGAGCTAGCTATGTATAGGATGCGTACATGTACGCGGGCTATCTGTGTATAGAGTGAGTACATACGTGGGCTGGCTGTGTACAGGGTGAGTACATGTTGGTAAAGACATGGAAACTTGAGAAGATGAAGATGCAGAGGTTCTAGGTTCTGAGATCAAGCTCCCAGGAAGGTCTAAAGTGCTCAGATACATCAGATCCATCCATTGGTTCAAAAGGTATGTCTTATTTCTATGAATATTTGGATTTTGATGTATGCATGAGGAATGGCAATGGAGATTTGAGGATTCTCCCTAGAGAGACTAGTGGCTACAGGGATTTTCTGTATAAGTCATATCCACAGAAATACAATGCTGGTATGTTCATCATTGATACTTCTTGTGAGGCACATCTTGTATGTCTTGGCATATGGATAAGGGTTTTTATGGTACATGGTTGAGAGCTTGTATTTGTTTAGTAGTTGATGTATTGAGAGTCTGAATATCAGAAAGGGTTTGATGATTAAGATCATATGAGGGATATTATACTTATTTCATGATTACACACACCTATGTGGCACATGACTAGAGAGAGACATATTTTCCTTGAGTAAAGTTTATGTATGAGGATGCATGCATAGGGTATAGTTACAGTCTGGATACAGTGACAGGTTACAAATCTATGTGAAAGAAGTAATAGAGGGTCAGAAGTTTTCAAGAAAAAAGAAACCCTAGTTTTAAGAAGGCATATGAAGGCTGCATAACAGTTAGGGCACGTACATACGCGTGCTGCATAACATATAGGGCGCCTACATATGAGGGATGCAGCGCTACAGGTCACATAGTTGTTGTACTTTTGTAGATACATGTTCAGTTGAGGTACAGATTGATTACAGGGCAGTTGTACAAATTGGTTACAGGTTAGTGGTACAAGTTGATAGAGTTGTACAACAATATATCTCATAGTGACAAGTTGAAAATGGTTCCATCATTCTACTTATACTTCAGGGTGGTTGGACGGGGCAAGGACAAGTGGTTGTAACCACCTTCCGGTTGTAGCCGGAGAACATAGGGGGTTGTAGCCAGAGAATTGGGGATTTAGAGATTCCCTCAAGTTATAGCTTGAGAAACTATGGGGTTGGAGCCTCCTTCCAATTGCAGCTGGAAAACAAGGGAAGTTGGTGCTTCCAATGAATGTAATTCTTCAAGACATATAATAAAAATCATTTCGTGGTTTTCTCCCAATTTGGGTTTCCACATAAAACACTGGTGTTTTGTGTATGTGTGTAATTGTTCATTTCTTATTGCTCATTATTGGATACTAATTCTACATTGATATAACACTTGGATTATTTGGAGAAAAAGGATTATAATTACGCTATTACTGATTCACCCCCCCTCTTAGTAATCCAACAACAAACACCAATCCTCTTGTAAATTCTTCGTCCTCCTTCTTGATTGGACGCAATGGAAAATAACACTAACACTTCAATGAAAGCCATTTTAAAATGGAGTAATAATATTTTAAAGAAATTACTCCAATTTCTTTATAAATTCCACACATAAAATCAAATATGAGATAAATATTTCAAATGCAAGGAACAACAAACAAGTGGTTTATAAAAAAAAATTCTAGGTCAATTTTTCTCAAGTACAAGATCTACAATGACAATTATCCAATGACAAGAGAAATGCTATTGAACGAGTTGTGAGAATAATTTTTTTTAAATCAAATGAGAAACATGGAAATGAGTTCAAGAATAAAATTTTGCAATCGTTGTTCTTCTCTTTTTGCAAATGCAAGGAAGATTGAGACAAACTTGCAATATCCCTTGCTCTAGAAAATTAATACTAAAATTCATCTCTTCTTCCTTCGACACATGAATGAATGTAGAATGAAATACACTCCCTATGCATCTTGGTTTCTTCATTTCCTAACAATCCTCTAGCAATCTAACAATGAAAAACTGATTTTTCAAAGAAATGGTTGTTTTGGACACCATGAAACTTAGCACTTTCCTCCTAGGGTTGAGAACACATTGGTAGAAGGGTTTCACACTCCCATATTCACCCACATATATGTAAGCTACGATTAATCCCTTGAAACATTGATTTGGCACCCAACAACTTCTTGAATTGATTTCTAGAGGAGGTATGCTACTCCTCTTCGCCTCGAGTGCTATATAACTCTTGGAAGATAGGTAAAAACACCATTTGATGGGTCCATGGATTTGTGGGCCTACAAAACTTAAGAAGAAATGGTGTCAATAACCAATAGGGTGAAGAAAATGTAGTAATGTAAATGATGAATAAATGAGCAAGTAAAGGCAATGTTCTACCTTCTAATGGCTCAATTTTTCACCTTCCATGTAGTAAGCAACCCAAGGTCACTCCATATCACTAAGTTAACATTGCAATAACCAAAACACTAAGTAGGGAGGATGTACTAAACTGCTAGGTGAGAAACTAGCTTGAGGAAGACCCAATCACTAAGAAAAATGCTCAAGGAAGCCAATTGTTAAGTAGAAATGGAAACTTACACTCTAAGTTGAGAAACTTGCCTCTTGGAGGTAAATAATTGATCTCAGGAGGTTGTGTTATCCACTCAAATAAATTGATTGAGATTTTTCTTTTTAGGTTATAGAGTGTGGTCCAAAAATGTATTTCTAAATTTCTTTAGGTGTGTTAGAGAGTCTATTTTCTGTAAATAAACCTGGAAAAAACATTTGATTTGGTTTTGTCAAGCAAAAGAGAGAATCTCAGGTTTTGGTGGTTTAGGCGGGCCTGAAAAGCGCTAATTAATCACCGAAAGCCTTCGTTCTCGGTAGTTAAAAGGGAAAAACAAAAGTCCAGTTAACCACCGAAAAGGTTTCTACGTGGAAAAATAAAAGCCCATGCTTTTGCACGTTTCGACTGTCAATTGGCGCAATCATCAAATCATAACCACCGAAAATTGATGGAATTGGTAAGGTAAGGTGTTATCATTACACCTGATCGAGGTTTTGATGCTCTATAGTCCTTTCGAACCACCACTTGTCATTTCATATGAAAGCTCGGCATAACACATAAATTTATGAGTTGATAGAAATTTATGAGTTGATTTTCGGCTAACCGTATTGTTGATGCACATGGCCTTTCATAACTTCAAGTCCCGAGAAGATTTACTCATAATGACTCCGCTTAACCATGTTTTCAAATCCATTGATTTAGCAATCAAGTCCAAAGTTTTGTGCAATCCTGTGATTTCATTATCAAACCCAGTCTGCAGTCAATTGCCATTTCACCATATGAAGCTCAAGTTCTGTTGTTGGTCACTAATCCATCTGTGATCCAAATTCGAGAAGGCCCGAGTCTTCATGTAGCATTAGATTCTTCAACCCTGAGTTCAATTATATCTGTTGCATTAAGTTGAGTTCTCATCTATAATCAAGCCCGCATTTGTTATTAGAATCTGTTGAAGATTTGGTTTATCAAACTCTGAGTCATCCTTGCTCTGTGCCTTATAACTCGACATACACCCTTTGTGTCCTTCGAAATTTAAGTGTTTTGTCTCCTAGTTTGTAGGTTTTTGGATAAATTGTAGGGATAGTCAACCAACTAATCAGATGCCAAAAGCTGGGCCAACTCTCAGGTCTAAGTTAGATGGAACGTGGTATCTAGAGGCACACCCTGAGGTGGCCGACTTTTTCAAATTGGTTGCCGTGTTCTCATATTGTGAGAAGATTGAAGACTTTCACCAACAACTCTCTGAAGCATTTTCATTATCATATGATGGGAGGACAACTGTTATAGGTAGGGAGGAATTCATGGTAGATGAAGCAGCCATCACTGAGATTACTGGTCTCCCTAGAACAGAGAAATGTTGGTTCAAGACCACTGTACCCACAAACATTGAGTTCAGATCATATTTACAGCCTCAACATAAGAATCTCATCTGGAAGAAAGACATACCAATGTCATTTCTTGAGCCTAAATGGAAAGCTTTGTTGAAGGCAATTTTTGTATACATCACCTGTGAAGGAAGGTATAACAGGGTTATGTCCCACCACTTCAAATTGTTGAATCATTTCACAGGCAGATCACTCATTAATTTACCCTTCTACTTGCACAAAGCTCTCACAAAAATGGCTAGACAAGTCAAGGTGAAGCCTACCAAGGTGGCCAGTAGGTTGTCACACCAAGGGTTGATTACACTCATTGTTAAAGAGTCCTTGAAGAATCAACAAGTGGACTGGAATTACTTCCTATTTTGGAATGAGTTCCAAACTAATTTTCAACAGGATGAAAAGGGGAAGAAGTTTGCTGCTAAGAAGTCCATCACCCCTAAGAGCAATCAAAGAAAAAGGAAGGTTATCTCACCTCCAAGAGAGCCAACAAAATCATCCTCTGCCAAAATAAAAAGAACCAAAAGGAAATTACAGTTTGGTAAAGAGGGTGAGCAGACCAAGGATCTTGCTGAAGGAGATAACCCTCTGAACTTACCATATAGTGACTCAGAGCCAGAGCAGGAGTTAGCAGAGACATAGGGTGACGAACAGGCTGAGCAAGTTGCAGAAGATTATCCCAACTTTCCCTCACCAACTCCTCCAGATGAAAAAAGTCAACCATTAGCAAAAGCTTCTTCAAGCAAACCTAAAGCATCCAGGACTCAGAAAATCAATAAACTTCTGAAACAGATCTATGAGATGGAAGTTTTAGAAAGGGTCATTAAAAATACAAATACAGAGTTGATTGAAAGAAATGTAGAACTTTATAACATTAACCAAACTCTCAAGGAAAAGCATGATAAAATCAAGGACATGAATAGGGTGCTGATAAGAGAGAATATGAAGTTGTATAGGCATCTTGGACTTCTGAGGCGAAAGTTAAAAGAATTCCAACCTCCAGCTCAGGATCATACAGGTTTGGAAACTCTAGCTGAGTTAGCTACAATAATGGTGGACATACTACAGTCTTCAACACAACAAACTAAAGTTTCTAAACCTATACAAAGAAGAGCATCATCATCAAAAAGGCCTTGAACACTCATCGAAGCATCAAGGTAATCAATTTTTGCAATTTTGAAGTTTTGGACAAAGCTAAGCTTTTGGTGGTTTAGGCGAACAGGACGACTGTTCATTAACCATTGAAAACAAAACTTTCGGTAGTTAATACACCCAGAATTCCTCTGTGTTAACCACCAAAACCTGTCACTAGCAAGAGAAAGCTAAATTTTGCACAGATCGAGGTTTTACTAATCCGAATCATTTGAAAACACTTGTAATGGATAGATGTTGAATTATAGAGTCAGATTCAAGATCCATTTTTTGTGTATAAGGATTAGAAAAGGATATCCAAGTTGGTTTTGGTACCTATTTTGGTGGCAACAAATTAGGATTTTTGCACAACTCATCAAATTTGAATTCTACCTCTTGGAAGAGTCATCAATCATTCTTGGAAGGCTATTCTGCACTGCACAAGGACTCCACATCATCTGAAGACTTAAAGAACAGTTGAGAAGTTTAATTGATCTAGTTTACTGAGGCCAATATTTGATTTTCTATATTTGGAAAGAATTGATCCAGTAATCTAGTATCTGAAAACTGTTTTGTAAAAGGCTATAAAGCCGAAAACTTTTGAAGAACTAATGGTTCGATTTTGAGTTCTCTATTCTACTATTTTTGTATGAAAGACATTTTATTTAATATATCAAGCCTGCAAGATTCTTTCATTTGTTATTGTCAGACTCTCCTTCATCTTTGTTCATGCATATGAGTGGAATTCGTTCTTTTGTCTCTGTTTAATGGTCCTATGGTAACTTTCATCTTACTTTTCACTGTTAAGCAAGAATCATAAGCATCATTGGCTAGTTTGTTGACCCATCATATCCATGGTTTATGCATGTTTTGGTTAACCGATTGGTTTTCTTATCCATTTGTTATACAAACCTATCTTATAATAGCTCTTGAAGGCCTTGTGTTGCATGAATATAGTTAGACCGTCTTGAATATATAATCCATAGATTAAGATATTCATCTTGATCCAAACCCACACCTATTATTGAGAAAATAGTAACCAAAAATATTAAGTTACCAGGCATCTTTGACTTACAGCATAAGAGAGTTTCCTAGAGTGATAACAGGTTGAATGACAAATTCTCTGGCATTGGAGGCTTGCTATACTCTTAGGTCAATGATTTTCCCCCTTTTCACTTTATTTGTCCAAAAGAATAATTTTTTAACTTCTTTCCTTGCTTGGGCTAGGAAAATTTAATCGACCTCAAGATAGAAAGGGAAATCACTCACCTAGAGGGTTTGTTGGCATCCACACTTAGTGATTTTCCCTCATAAGGAAAATCACTAACTTGGAAATCTAACAAGCTTCCCAAGTGAGAAATTTCCTCTTTTACTTGATGACATGTCTCCTAGAGCCAAGGAAAACCTCCAAAAGTCTAATCTCAATTGTAATTCTTATCCTTTCTACTAAAAGTATCTTTGATTAGTTGAAACAATGAATTCTTATTGTTGTTCACTGATTTCATGGCTTATTTGGCTCTTCAACAATCACTAGGAGTGATTTAGGTTCCAGTGGCTTCATAACTCTTCATACTTTGACAGAAGCCTTAAAATTTGTTTGCAACACCTTCATAGTCATCACCATGCTTCTCAAGTGATATTGGAGAGAAAGAAAACTTTGGAGCAGCCTTGACAAGTCATTAAAAATGAATTAAATTGAGTGTTGGTGAGTCCCTTTGGTTTTCGATGTCCATAAAACCATAACTCTTTCATCCAAACTTGGATTGTTGAACCATTTTTTTTCTAAGCATAGTAGACATCGAGACCTTTCCAACAAATGGTTAGAAGAACTATTCTAACCTTGTCTTGACATGTTTCATGAACTAGGGAGAGAAAACTTTCTTACTTGTGGGAATTTGTTGAAATTGACGCTTTCATAGTTGCGAAACTTAGAATCAAATTATATTGATTGCGTTGACTTCATACGCCCCCAAAATTTCTAGGTAGCACCTTTTGACATTCATAAATTCAACTTGTCAGATCAACAAAAATATATGCAAAGTGCCTCAAAGGCTAAAATACAGATCTTTCATAGACATATGCTTCACGGAAATTGAAGTTTATTTGATTTAGATGCTTGAATTTATTGAGATATTTCACATGAAACAAATTTTAATCCACAAAGGAGGCCTCCAAGTGCCAAATGCACCTATGGGAAACACAAGGTAAAATTGTCATTTTGACACAAAAATTAATTCACTAGACTTCCAAAGATGAAAATTGCATATGATATGCTTAGACAATGTTGTAAATCAAACTCATGCATGTTTCTTCAACCATTTCCTCGATTTTGTTTTTGAACGTGCCATTCTTGTCACGCTCGATATTGCATTTTCAGTGTTAACGTTGTGAATCCTATGACGAAACTACATGGGCTACATGATTACAATGTTTCATTATTATATGGGTTTGATGTTTTTGATGTATGATTTTAATCCTTGTATGTCATCACTTCACATCATTCCCATGCTCGTGTGTCGCTTAACACTTCTCACTTATTAACTGATTGCTTGACTATTTAAACAATCTTGCATCTTCCATTGTATGGCTATGTTCTTGATTTGATTTTCAATTTCACCTATGCAAATGAAACATGAACACATGTACACATAGACATGAAATAAAAATAAACCTTAAAAACACATATGCCTCAAAACATTCAAATGCATAGTAACTCGAACATTTTCTTGCACCAACAAATTCACGCAAGTGGAATGCAAATGAGAAACAAATCATTCATAAAATGATGCAAGTGAATTTGTCATCAATGCATAAGCAATTTTTTTTTTAAATTTAGTTGATTAAGGTCAACATGCATGATGTAAGTGCAAGTCTACCATTTGACCACAAGGTAAAGAAATCAATCAATATGTTTAATCATCTAATGTAGGTCCAAGATATCTATCATAGAAAGATAGGTTGAGAAAATCCTTTTGAGGACTAATCTTAACGTGAAAAATCGAGAAAAAAGGGGGTCCCCAAGTCTCTCGACTTGGGGGCTAGTTGAGGCCTCAACAAGTTTGGGTTGTGAGAAACTATTTATAGTGGTAGGAAGCTATGTTTTGTTTTTCCAAGTGATTATTATTATGTTGGAGATCTACTCATTATTATTATTATTATTTTAGGCTAGAAAGGTGTTTTGATGTCTTTAAATACAAAGATCCATTGTTTAGCAAGTAAAATTTCAGCTAGGAAGCATGCATGCAGGGCATACAATTTGGGTCACCTAGTTAGACACCCTTGTAAACCTCTGTTGGTACCATTCGAGTAGTACCACATCAAATAGAATTTGTTCACGGATTGGATCTTCCATGTACCCTCACGTATATCAAAGTCCCCCTCGATATACTTGAAACCAACGCCCCTACAAAAACATTTCCTAGATCTTCCATGTACCCTCACTCACATATCTAGGAACTGGGTAGTATGACTAAGGGTGTGGATCCTCCTTAGTTATAATCATGAAATACCAATTGAGCAATATTGTTGGAAACCAATGGTATATTAGAGAGAGATATCCCCTAACACTCATTTTCTCTAAAGACCCTGTTAAACCATAACGTTTGCAACATAGGTGAGGAAATTCATACATAATTGGGAATATCACGAAACTGACAATTTCATTAGTACAATAATCCTCAAACAATAAAAAGGTGATCTATAAGTGGTCTAAGGATTTCTTAGACCAATGTGGGGGACCTATCCTAAAAACTCCTTACATGACACTAACTGCATTGGTGTATCTCTTCATTAACTAGCTAGGTGGACCCAAGTGGTCCCATGACTGCCACAAGAATGCAAAACAAACTCAACAACATATAACACAAACTCAATAACCTCACTAACTTGTAAGAAAAAATGAAACATCTCTTTAAAAACCTCTATCCATCACTCCAAGTTGATATCAACAACCAAATATCCTCCTTAAAAAATCCATGGAATGATTTAATAGGGTTGATTGAAAATTCAATTGTTCCTCGGTAACACTGATCACAACTAGTCATTTTTTCATGATACTCACATTCATATGATGCATATATTACCTAATATTGATTTGAATAAGTTCAATGGCTTCTAGTAGAATGGGTGGGTCATGAAGAATAATATTTTTCTCTCCAAGGTATTGAGGATGCACAATTAAAACTTTGATTGGGGGTGCTATATATGGACACAAAACATTGACAATGGTGAAAATGGTGTAAGAAGGTGTATCCAAGGCACACTAATTGGGACTGGTTTTTGAAGGCCATTTATGCTAGATATGAAACTGATTTTCATTTTTTGGGGATGTTGACCAAGTTGCACCAAAGAATAACAATGGAAGACTATTTCTTCCTTTGAGAGATTGGTAATTAGAGCAAAAGGTATGACTGATAAGTTCTCCAATAAGTAATTTCTTAGTGGTTTCAAGGAGGAGATCAAATCACAAGTCTTAATGTCCCACCCCAGTGCTTGGTTGAAGGCTTCTCAACTAGAGGAAAAGGCCCAAGTGGTGGTCACAACCCAAAAAATACCCCAATTTTGTTCCATGATCATGTCCCCCTTGTATGCCTATTCCGCCTCCTTCTCAACCCTTCTAGTTCCACAAGTTGACCTTAGTGGAAGTGGTAAGATGTCAAAGTCTTGGCCTCTATTATCATTGCGATGAAATATTTTCCAAAGGACATACATGTAAGGAATATAAATTATTTGTCCTAGACATGGCTACACTAGGCACATCCTAATAAATTTTAGAGAAAGACATGGTTGAGCTAGATTTGCGAGAGATTACACCTAATAAAGTATCCACTTCATAGCTCCCTTGTGAGGAGCCCTAGATTTCCCTCTATACGTTTTTTGGAATTACAAATCCCGGGACCTTGAAGTTGGTTAGATATATCAAGCAAAAAAGGTGATTATCTCAATCAATAGTGGCAACACCCACAATTTCATTCATCGTTGAGTCATATAAGAAACACAATGTCATTTCCATGTGGTTCACAATTCAGAAATCATGATATCCAATCGGAGTACTGTGAAAGGTGTGGCAAGTATGAGAATGTGAAACTCTAAATGTGGGACTATTTCTTCAAAACAAACATGTTTTCCATTGAAATGGGTGGACGTTATGTAGTTTTGGGAGCATAATGGTTGTGAACATTGGTCTCTATTAGGATGGAATAATACCCCCATTGTCTAAGCATGTGAGATTTGTCTAGGTGACCTTGATGGAATACTAACGCCTTATCACAATGGCTTAGTTAAATGTGTACTTTGTGTTTTTCAAGCATGTAAGATATGTCTGGAGACTATGACATAATAATATTCCTTTGTTGTTTAATAATGTGAGATTTGTCCAGATGACTTTGAAAAAATAGTAATCTCCACTGTAGTATCTTAGTTGAATGTGAGCTTTGCATTGAAATGATATATGTCTTCCCTAGGTTGATCATGTGTATTGTTGTGATTATCCTTTGAGAAGTTGGGGACCAATGCTGAAATTGATTTCCTTTTCCTGTTAAAGAGAACATTCATGATGACCAAATATTTTCATTGGACCAATATATGTTTATAAAAAATTATATTGTGTACTTATAGTTGATAATATTGGACATAAAATATAAAAAATAGACTAGAAATAGGCACTTCCTTGAAGGTTGTTGAAAATTGAGGACGAGAGACACGTGCAAATATCCAATATGTTGAAAATTTCATATTTGCTTCAAGTTCACATTTCCTCTACTTTTCAATATTCTAAATTTTCCTTCCCACCTACCAAGTATTTGCAAATGAATTAAATTTTGATAACAAATCTCAAAATTTGAAGTGTTGAACTTTGAAAAGTGTGATATATATCGAATATATACATTAATATAATATTACACAATAATCTCTAAAAAAGTTAAACGACATTCACAATGATTTTAAGGATATTGCAACAATGTTATATTATGTATATATACATACTAAAAAGCAATACTCACAAGTAGAAAATTATAATGCATAATGTGTTCATCAAGGAAAAATCACCCTAACTTATTGTCAAACCTATAAAATTTGTAAATTGAATAGTAGTAATAATAATAATAACCGATAAAATTTGTAAAGAAGAAGAAAAAAGTGTGATATATATCGAATATATACATTAATATAATATTACACAATAATCTCTAAAAAAGTTAAACGACATTCACAATGATTTTAAGGATATTGCAACAATGTTATATTATGTATATATACATACTAAAAAGCAATACTCACAAGTAGAAAATTATAATGCATAATGTGTTCATCAAGGAAAAATCACCCTAACTTATTGTCAAACCTATAAAATTTGTAAATTGAATAGTAGTAATAATAATAATAACCGATAAAATTTGTAAAGAAGAAGAAGAAGAAGAAGAAGAAGAAGAAGAAGAAGAAGAAGAAGAAGAAGAAGAAGAAGAAGAGTTCTGCTAAATCCTTAGAGAAAGGTGACAACAATTTTGGTTACACTATTTTTGAATGTTGTTTGTGGAAAACTGTTAAATAGTTTTTTGATTAGGGATGTTTTTTCTCCCTTTAGCCCACGTGGTGGTTTGGATACAATTTTTTTCTATTTCCAAGAGCAGTTGACATCGTTATTATCTAGCTAAGTTTTTTTCCATATGTACACAATTATATATAATATAATGAATAATTTTCTGTTGGAAAAAAAAGGTCAAAACAATTAAATGCATTTATAAAAATAAATTTATTACATAATTCATATACTTTAATAATAATAATAATAATATTTTTTATTTTTATTTTTAAGATAATAGCTTAGTTAGATATCAATAACCACCACTTATTTGTAAAAACAAAATCTTATTTATAAAATAAAAAACTTTTCTATATAATAATTTGATTACTTAATTTATAAAACTATACCTAAATTACATATTTATAATTTTTTAATAATAAAATTTGTTATTATTTTAATAACAAATTTGTTATTCACTATAAATATATCATCTAAACTTTAACATTAAAACCAAATTTATTATTTACTACATATTTCCAAATTTTAACATACCAAATTTGCCATTAAAATATGTGATATATCATACATAATAATACAAATTTAGTGATAAATAGCTATGAAAACTTCTTGTTTTGTCCAAATTCCAACACTAAATCCAAATTTGTCACCATAGTAATGAAAATTCAGTAATAAATAGCTATAAAAACTTGTTATTTTGTCCCAATTCCAACACTAAATCCAACCCAATTCCAACACTAAATCCAAATTTGTCACCACTGCAAATAGTAATGAAAATTTAGTGATAAATAACTATGAAAATTTGTTATTTTGTCCAAATTCCAACACTAAAACCAAATTTGTCACTACTACAAATTTGTCATTAAAATATGATGTGGTGCCCATTATGAAGGGTTATCTATTTGAAGACATGTTGGCAAGTCTTAGGGTATTGGCTTCTCCGGATTGTCATTAAAATATGTGATATGATGTGGTGCCTATTCTTAAGGATCATCTATTTCAAGGGTAGAGTGGCATGTTGGCAAGTCCGAGGGTTCCCTAGATTTCAAACACTTGATTAGGGATGGGTGCAGTTAGAGTGACATGTTGGCAAGTCCGAGAGTTCCCTAGATTTCAAACACTTGATTAGGGATGAGTGCAAATTTATTATATAAAAAATTTCAGACACTTGATTAGGGATGAGTGCAAATTTATTATATAAGAAATGCCAGATTTCCCGAGTTTTAGGAGTTTTCTGGATTTTTATGGTGTGATATAATATAATTTTTTTTTCGTGATAGGTTTTCGCTGTAGATAAGATCAAAATATTTGATGTTTACCCATTCTCTCAAGATGTGTGATTTGACGTGTTTTATCATTCCCAAAATCGATCTTTTTAGGGGAGCTAAACGTTGTGTTGTAATACGACATGTGATTGAGTCCGAGGTCATTATCTTATTCCACAAGATACATTCACTTCAACCTTACTTTTGGATACGCTTGCACATTAATAATATTATTAATTAAAATATATTATAATTATATTTTTCATTAAACAAAAAATATTATTAGTGAGGTGGGTGTAAGGTGTTATGAATTCCAAATACAAATGGTCAAAATCATGAACATTCTAAAGTATATATTATTATTATTACTTACTTGAAAATTATAAAATATATATTAGTATATAACTTGAGTGAGTTTGGTAGCTAAGAATATGTGTTTCTTCACGGGTTCAAATCTAAAAGGGGTAAGGTATGTATATCTCCATAGACTTAATAATCAAATCGAAGGAGCTTTCATACACCAATTTGGTACCATGACTTTAAAAATAAATTATTATTATCATTATTATTGTTATTTTTTTTCTCTAATTTCATATAAATTATCCAATTCAATAACATTTTTATTTTCTATCTCTCTTTTTATTTATATATCTCTCTTTTTATTTATATATAAAATATGGAGCACTCTCTCTCTCTATAAAAGTAGCTATTAATTTTGATTTTCTTTTCAATTAGTGTTAAAATTATCCAATTTATTAACATTTTAAATTAAATATTTTTAAGGGTGGCAGGGGTTGGTGAATTTGTCTTGACGCTAGAAGAAACACCAAACTAAGCTTTATTTGAGAATTTTGAAAAACAACGAACAATGTTGCATAAATGTTACTATTATATTAAGCATTATTGTTAGCAAATGCTAAAGGTGTTAGCAAGAAGATGACAACAAGAGACTAGTTATTGTTATATGTTAGGGACCTAACCTCCCTAACTCCTCACGTAGATAGAATAATATATTTTCCATGTAATAAATACCAACAATAGTTAATAAAGCCTATTTAATAAATGTGAACAAGTCAATGTAAGAAGACCTAATAGAAGATTCTGCTTCTATGAAAGATATTCCTTTAGAATGTTCTTTAGAAGATAGAATTAGTATAAATAAGAGTAGGAGGCATGAAAAAGCCTGTCTTGAGAATTATTGTAATAGAGCTCTGCTTTGCTGGAGGATGCCCCCTCGAAGAGGCAAGTGAACATTGCTTTCTTTGAATAAATGTATTATTTATAGTATTTCTCTTCTCAATGTTTTGTTGTTCCATTAATATTTGATGAATATTCCCGTTTCTGCATATTATATTACATTTAGTACCTTACAAGTGGTATCAGAGCATTTTTCTTGGTAGGAATTGTGGGTGATTTTTTTTCCAGGGTAGAGACATGTACTATCGATGTCTTTAAAGCATAGAGATCTATCGTTCAATGGGTAAAATTGCGGTTGGGAAAACTACACATAGGCGATACAGACAGTTTCACAGGGTTTCCTAGAAACCAAAGTTTTTCCCTGGTTGGAAACCTTTGTAACCCATGTTGGTGCCCCTCGAGTAGTACCGCATCAGAAAAAATATGTACATGGCCATCACTTCCACGTACTAAGAGGTATATCGAGAGTCCCCTAGGTCTTTGGAAACCATCCCTAGATCAATCGATTGGCCGCCTGGCTACTATAGTGCCACTGAGAACAACACTCAGAAAGATATTCTCTAGTACTTGGGTAAACGGGTAGTATGACTAAGGGTACGATTGAGCCTCCTTAGTTGGTGCCCTAAGATATTGATCCAAGTACTACTATTCGACCCCACATGTATATCAAGGAGCTATAACATAGGGGAAACCCTTGTCCATAGGCACCTTGCAAACCCTAACCTGGGGGGAAACATACCCAAAAAGGAACAAAAAATATATTTTGGCCACACAACCTTGCCTCTCGTATCTTGGTTGTGAAATTACTACACATTTTTTTTGTTAAGAATTTGGGCATTTTGAGACTGTAGTATTATTCAGGTCGGAGTATAACTCCTGCTCGCACCCTTATTTGAGACCTATCTCATTGGATTCTCCTTTTCTCCCTGATCGTTGTGATACCTATCATTTTTAATATTTTTTCTTTACCCTGTGGACCCATACCCTTCCTAACACCCTTATTTCCCACTTATCCTATTGGTTTCCTCTTGTTTCCCTAATCGTCATGGTATATATTATTTATTTTATTTTATGTATTTGGACCCACTCCTCATCCCCACATGGCTCCCACTCGCCAAGAAGAAACCAATCAAAAACTAAATAATGGCCTTACTTCCCTTCAAGCCAAAGTGAATAATGACATTCCTGTCATTCATGCTAAAATAGACTACATCCAGGACCAGTTACGTAGCCGAATTGATGAAGTCACTTCCACTCTCAAACAATTCATGAACAAATTCCAGGGTCCTTCCTCCTTAGACCCACCTCTCTATACTAAAGGTGTTGACTCCAACCGACCTCTGCACACCAATTCCCTACCTTGTGAGTCTCGTCTTCCTAGAATTGAGGTGAACAAATTCGATGGCTCAGATCCAACAACCTTGGTCACTCAGATGGAACGTTATTTCTCCCAACATGGAATTACTGATGAGTTGATCAAGTTTCATTATGTAATTCTCTATTTGTATTCAAAATGATGGAAATGGTGGCAATGGCATCAAAATGCATGCCAAGCGTATGTTGCTTGGTCATAGTTTATTGCAGAGTTGTATGAACTCTTTGACATGGACACCCACCATTTAGCACGTTTGACCAAGTTGAAACAGTGGAAGATTTTACTACTTCCTTTGAGCACTTGTATTTTCGAACGAAGGGCACAACATATGCTTTCTTTAGGGAATGCTTTATCAATGGCCTCAAGGATGAAATCTGATACATAGTGGTTCTCCCTAGACTTGGTTGGAAGCAACTAAACATGCCAAGGAGGCAGAACAAGTCATCTTGTCCCATAACAAAAAACCACAAAAAACCTTCTTTTGTTCCCTACCCTAAACCCACCACCCCTTCCCCTCAAGCCACTCTTCTCAAGGTCCAAAAATTAACACAAGAAGAAATGGTTGAATGCCAACTAAAGGGTCTTTTCTATAATTGCTATGATAACTACTTTCTAGGGCACACACTTAAAGAAAAAAATATTTTTATGGCCATTTCAAAGGATGTTTTTGATGAATATGTTGAGGTTTCTTCTGAAGCAACGCTACCCGAAACAGATGATATTACACCACCCTCTGATCCTCTCGAAGTTGAACCACTAATTTCGCTGAATGCTCTCACTAGATTTTACACTCCCCAAACCCTCAAATTGATTGGTTATATTAAGCACAAGAAAGTCATCATCTTACTTGATAGTGGCAACACTCATAATTTCATTTATCACCACCTTGCCCAAGAAATCAATTGTTATATTTGTTTTGTCAACAATTTTCAAATCATGATTGTCAATGGTGGTTTCATGAAATGTGAGAGGCATTGTGAAAATGTGCACCTACAAATTGGTTAGTATAACCTAAAGTCTCATATGTTTTCTATTTACAAGGGTGGTTGTGACATTGTGCTTTTCTCTGAATGGTTACACACTCTTGGCCCCATTGTTAAAATGGATACTTGACATTGAGAGAGGGGGGGGGTGAATCAGTGTCACAAAAATTTGGACAATTTTCCACTTTTCATAGATTAACTGAACAATAAATATTTATTTCATTTTCTCAACCAATATATAAAAGAATAAATATTTTATTTATTTAACTTGAATGAATACATAAGATAAATCTTTGAATATCTTCAACTTCAAGCAACTATGAGAGACCCAACTCTCTGTTACAAGACCCATCTTGTAGTTCTCAGATTCAACTGAGAAATGAGGAATCCAACCCTCATAACAAGTCCCATCTTGTTGATCTTAGATCTAATTGAGATGTGAGGAATCCAATCCTCATACAAGATCCAACTTGTAAACATGCACCGATCTGATAGAATGAACCTTCATTCAATCCATTATATATAAATATATATACTTCAACAAATTCAACTACACTTATTCTCACCATTCCTTGTTTATATATTCTTCCAACTGGTGTGAATTTGAATCATTGTGTCTTTTGATATTTGAACCATTGTACCTTTTCATTTAAATGATAATATTAATCTTTAATTAATATCATTTTTCCTTTTATCCTTTATTCATAATGCTCATGAATTAACTCTC
>ML804370.1:72083-92538 GCA_009831015.1 Picea engelmannii
TCAGAAATGATTTCCCTCGTCTTAGCGTTTAAACGCATGAATTTTTCCGAAGTGGTGAAAATAAATTCGGTGGAAAAGGGTCAGACAACTTCACCGGGGTACTGAACAGGCTCGCTGGCAGTGAAGCAATGTCTGGGAGATCTGTGAGGCTGTTATGCATAAATATAAACCTACTCCGGTAATCAACGCTTTCTAGAAACCTGATCATTTCCCAAAATTCAGACGGGACTTCCCCCATTTTAGATTATATAATATATCATTCTTTTCATGCAAGCTGAACATAATAAGACCTGTTGAATATCCTAGGATCGTTACGACTGTTTTAAAGCGCTCCCCAAACTTAGTAGCGAGGAATAGGAAATTGCGAAGGTGACTTCAGCTATATTCGGAAAAAGCATTTGAGTTCGGAAAGATTCTCGGTTATCAAGCGAAAGCTTCTTTCTCTCTTTTCTATCTTTTCCCTTGGATTTTTCTTTGATTTTAGTTTATGACTCCATTTACCCAATTTTGGCACTTGGTCTACTGTTCTTCCCGCCTCACAGGGAAGCGGGATCCCTAGTTGGAGCCTATGTTGGAGCCGCACTCGTTCTTTCACCCCACACGAATTTTCAAAGTCTGATATTTGAAATCTAAAGTTGTTTTTCTTCTCTTTTCGAACATCATAAAACTTTCAAATTTTGTCGCATGAATAGCAATGCGTTTTTTGCTTTCAATAAAATTTCATTTCTTCGCAAGATTGTTGCTTTCTTTTTTCATTTCGGGATATCGCCAGTCGGGCGCCTTAGATATTTGAATTCACAAGTCCTGAGTTGCAAAAATGCGAACTCACTCTTTCAAATTTTTCACCCAAGGCATTAACTATGGTAAACCACTTAACCCTTGATTAGACATCATCGGGTTTTCGTGACTCGGCATTCGTCGATCCTAAATTTTTGCTTTTATAACCCCGAGAGCCGAGAACACGATAAATCTTTTTGATAAGCCTTAGTCAAGAACCGAGGTTAAAAAACTAACCACGGTTAATTTTCGTTTCTCGGCACATCGCAACTCGGCTTTTCCTCTCATAAAGTTAAAGATATCCAAACTACGATTCGCGAGGTTGCGACATAATTATAGCAAGATTAGTTAGTCTCCTAATTTAAGATTTACTTCTCGTAATTTGAGACTAATTATCGCCACTTCGCGATATCGCGAATCGTCATATCATCCTCCTAAAAACTTGTCTTCAAATTCCCGAATTCCGATCCGGTGATTAAGTTAATCGTATCATTAAGGATCCGCTACATCATTATTATTGTTAATTAATGCTGAGATCGGAATTCGCATTCTCGTGAGTTGTAAATTCAAAACATTAAAGGGAAATTCACGAAATGACGAAAAGCGAGGAAATCTCTAGGCCATTAAGATTTGAAATTTTAGAAAAATAATTCTAAAATAAGGTACGTCCCGCACATCAAAGTTGGAACACTTCACAAGGGGTTCATTTACTCTCCATAACCCAAGTACCTATCAAGCCGCCCAATGTTTATGACATTAATGAGAAAAAAGGGTAAATCCAAGATGAAAATAAGATCGGATTTTTTCAATTAATTTGGTTTTATTCACGATTTAATGAACCCATGACAAAGGTACATAATTTCCAAAATATATAGGACACTTGCTTTATATATTAAAAGGAAAACATTTCTTATTAAGTGTATAGAGCAAGTCTTTCTCCGAGTGAACTAGCCTCTGCATGTATACACAGGTTTATCACAGGAGAACGAAAATGCCAGTTTCAACTATGGCGCCAAGGAGAGGAGCCAAAGAAAATACTCAAGTTGACAAGCATTTGATTCAGCCTAGTGCACAACTCGGCGCTCTTAAACTTGTCAATGAACAAATTGATGATAAACTTCCACAGCTGGCCCGAGAGTGCTATTTTGCCGAAGCCAGTTGTCAAGCCCAGCCTTTGCAGCTTGTGACCCAGTTTGTAGAAAAGTGTATCATGTACACTGCATCTTTGTGAGGACAAGCGTCTAGCTCTTCTTGAAAATAGAATAAGTGAAATGGAGTTATGTCGTTCCCCTAGCTGTCAATGAAAAGACTTCATCGATTGTGTTTCAATTTTTAGATAGATGTATCATATGTATTTAATTTAAGCAAAAACAAGCACCTGGCACCTTTTTGAACACAGGTTCAGACAGATGGAGTAAGGTGGCTCCTCTGAACCGAGAGGCAAATTTTGTATAAATACATCACCAAAAGAAGAGGAAAAGGCTGGACTTTTTGGCTTTCAATTGTAATAGATTTTTTGCATGAAGAAAGTTAATACAAGCAAAACTTGGAGATTCCTAATTCCGTCACGACTGTGTTGCAAGTTTGTTCGTTGTGTTTTATTGTTTCTTTTCATTTTGCTCTACATAATTGATGTATGTCACTATAATTTAGTACCACCACTACTATAGTGAAAGAGATTTTATCTTTCTGTGATTGTCTCTTGTCTTTCCTCTGCATCAGCTTTAGCCGGTGTAAGACCAATTTACATTTACAGAATTATATATTTGTTCACATCATATCAATTATGTCCGTGTTGGTTTCTTCTTTTATGAATATGCGAATTTTCTGTTCACTAGAATCTTGCGTTATTCACTGTTAAACGTTTTTCTCTCATCTTGTAACCTTTTATAACAATAACACAGTTACGGGAAAGGGCCTTCTGTTGTGTTTTTATTTCATTTTTCCTGCGAAAAGTTTCTCCTCACTTTAACCAAAATGAACAGCGTCGAAACCACTCATTAAATCCTTCTTTACTGGTGATGTTTTCTCAATGACTGTCCCCGTAGCTATTCAACCGAATATTCAACTTGGACTCTCTAATCAAAATCATATCGCTTTAAGTGTTTTCAATACGATACTCATAACTGCTAACACTCGGGAAGAACTTGAACGTTCATGGGCAGCCATTGAACGAGACATCAATGCTCAAGAGCAGTTGGAAGCTAGATGTCAGGAAAGTAGAAACCTTCATTAGTTTCCTATACAAAAGGTAACTTATCTTCGTATACACTTTTACTTACCTTCGGATTCCTTGACACTGTACCCTAAGCCTTAGTACAGACTCAGGAACAACACCTTGTCTATGATATAGTGATATTTTATCTCAATCTGTTTCGATCTATCATGAAACATAGGGTTCTGAGATGGTTTCACAGAGATCTGTTTATCACAATGAATATTAGTAGGGTTCATGTCATGATAAAATAATTCTGTTAGAATATTGCAAAGCCACACTACTTCGTAGACTGCCACACTCAATGCTATATATTCTACCTCTGCGGTACTCAAGTCCATAGAGCTCTGTTTCCTGCTACACCAGGAAACCATGGCAGACCCTAAGGTAAAGAAACAACCATAGGTTCTCTTCTGGTCCACTGTGCTCCATGCCCAATCTGCATCGACATATCACTGCAAGCTCAAGTCTACACTGGAGGCATATCCTAGGCCATATCCAACTGTGCCTCGTAGGTATCTTAATACATGTTTCACTGCTATCCAAGGAGTTTGTCTCAGTTGACTCATGAATTGGCTAAGAACATTCATTGCATATCATATATTAGGTCTGGCGTTGACCAAATATATCAGTGATCCAATTAGTTGTCTGTTTAAGTGTGGATCAATATCACCTGAATAAACATCATTCATCTTATTCAAATCCATCACCATTGGTGTAGGCATGGATTTTCATTTTGTCATACCGAACTTTTTCAATATCTCCACTGTATATTTTCCTTGACTCAGGAAAATCTCATCTTTCCTCTGCCATACTTCTAGTCCCAAGAAGTAGTGCATCAAGCTTAGATCCTTCATCTCAAATTTAGCAGTCAATGCTTGTTTTCATTCGACAATGAGTCTCTCTGAACTGGTGAGGAAAAGGTCATCCACATATAGGACCAAGATTAGGCACTTGTTTCCAAAAATGTGATAATATAGGTTTGGATCAATAATACTCTTGTTGAAGCCCAAACTCATTAAGAATCCATCCATTTTCTCATACCAAGCACGAGGTGTTTTCTTTAGTCGTTACATGGATTTCTTCAACCTGCACACATGTGATTTTTCATTGTGTATAAAAAATCCTTATGGCTTCTCGATATAAACTTCTGCCTCAATCTCACCATTGAGAAATGATGTCTTTACATCCATATGATGTAGTTTACAACCCATGGATGCAACTAGTGCATTGATAGAATAGATGGAAGTGTATCAGGATACTGGAGCAAATGTCTCATCATATTCAACTCCCTCTACTTGTGAGAACCCTCTCGATACAAATATTGCTTTTTATTTCTTGATGCTTCCATCAGTTGCATACTTGATTTTATAAATCCATTTGGAAGTCACTACAGACTTCCCTTCTAGTCTCGAAACAATATCCCATACATAATTTTTCAAGATAGACTGATATTATTCTGTCATGGAATCTTTCCATACCTGTTCACCTATATATTCTCCATGACAAGAAGGCTCATAGTCAATGATGTGGCTCATGGATGAAAGGTAGCTCAAAAATCTATTTGGTCTCTTTCTCTCTCGAGATGTCCCTTGAGGGGATGTGTATCCCTCTGCTTCCTGTAGATTTTGTCAAGCCCAAGTAGGCCTTTTATGTCCTACTGCAATATCTCTAGGCATATCAATTGGAGCAACTGGATCAACTGGAATAATGTTTGTCTCCCTTTGAACTTTTGAATGGGGATAAGTTATTGTCTCACTGTCAATTTCCATATGAGATTATCTGGATCTTTGGAAGGCTATCTCTTCCTCAAAAGTAACATCTCTGCTTATTTTAATATTTCTTTGTCCAAGAATGTATATCCTAATATGCTTTCGAAGATTCACTATATCCCACAAGTTTACCCTTTCTCCCTCAAGGGTGTAGCTTGTATCTCTTCTCTTTAGGTACATGAAAATATACTAGGCACCCAAATATCCTGAAGTGTCCAATCTCAAGCTTCACTCCAGTGAAGGATTCTTCTGGAGTTATGTTCTTCAATATCTGATGAGGACTCCTGTTCTGAACATACACCATTGTCATACATGCTTCTTCCCATAGAGTCATAGGTACACTCTGATCATGTATCATTTCTTTGGTTTCCTCGATGATAGTTCTGTTCTTCCTCTCTATAACCCAGTTTTGTGGAGGGTTGTAAGGAACTGTGAACCCCCTCTTGATCCCTGCTTCAATATAGAAATTTATGAAATCCTTGGAGGTTTATTCTCCTCCAGTATATGATCTTAGTACCTTGATATTTCTTCTAGTCAGGTTCTCAACCTGAGCTTTGAATTCTTGAAATTTTGGAAGGACTCCACCCTTGTTCTTCAGGAAGTAAATCCAATATTTCTGAGAGTCATCATCTATGAAGAGTACATAGTACAAATATACATTTAGAGAGGCAACATTCATTGGACGTCACACATATGAATGTATCAAGTCCAATATTTCCTTGGATCTATTGTCACTGCTCAAGAAGGACCCTTTAACATTCTTGCCAGGAACACAACCTTTGCAAACACCTTTATGATGAATCTATATCTCTGGAAGGCCCATTACCATTTTTCCTAGAGCTAGGAGAGCTCTATAATGAATGTGAGAAAGTCTCCTATGTCATAGCTCACTCAAGCTGATAGTGTCATGTAACAGGGCCTGGACTTTTTTGATGGTTAATCTGTATAAGCTGCTTTCTCGAACACCAATTACTTTGGAATAATTTATATGTGAGTCTTTGTGCCATGCAATAATTCTTCCTTCGGTAAAGGTAGCCTTGTAGCCTTTGTCTTCTAAGGCAGAAGTGGGGACAATGGTCCTCTTCAACCTGGGTACATATAATACTTCACTTAGTTGAAGATGCATGTCAGAATCTAGTTGAAAGGTAGAATTTCCAACCCCTCTCACATTATATCTGACATCATCTCCAAGGATAACATATAGATTTGTTTCTTTCTCAACAAAATTAGTCAGGTGATCTCTAAAACCGGTCATGTGCTTGGAGGCACCATTGCCAATTAACCAAGTATTATCATTGGTAGGGATCATACATGAGAGTTCTAAAATGTTGATGTCTTCATCTCTTTGAAGTCTTGGCTTCCATGAACTAAATTTTCTTGATCCATCAAGCTTGACTTCCATCATGGTTTTGGTCATCATATTTTTGGATTCTTTACAAACCCTTTTCAATTGGGATAGAAAAACTAATGGATAGGATAGGATAGAAAATTTAGGTTTTGTTGGGCTTATGAATGCCAAAAATAATCCTTTAAGGGTAGAGGAACAATGGTGAGCTGAAGATCTCCTTTGAGTTGCAAAAACCCTAATTCTGAAATTTCTGCAGAAAATTTCGAAACCCTAGAAACCTTAGGGATAAAAAATCAAAATGATTGGAAATGAAATCTGAAGCTTGTTGGAGGTGCATTGAAGGAGTTTGTACACTCCTATGGAATTTTTATCCCCTGCGTTGAAGTATTAAGTGCTAGAACACCTTAGAAAGGAGGGTCGTACAAAATGTTCGGAAACCCTAGGAGGGTCGTACGATTCTGCAGAAGTGAGAGGATGATTGGTAAATGCTTGTGCATTGGGCTCTTCAAGACCTATGCTCTGATACCATGCCAAGTTTTAGTTAATCTAGGCTCAAGCATGAAGTTAATTCCAATTTTATCATTTTACTTGAACCATAGATAATTGCAGTTGCACCATAAACAATTTGTTGCAAAAACCAAGATCACAAGAAGAAATACCATGCACAAGTACACAAGAAGTATCCTGGGAAACCCTTCTCAACAAGGGAATAAAACCCAACCAATCCTTTTCTACATTCTTCAAGAGAAAGACCTCCCACACCATAAACCTATCACACAAAAGGGTGCTCACAAAACCTAGAAGACTAGCGCCCAAGAGAGGTGCGCACTTCAGCCCAAGAACAAGTACTTGCTGAAATTTCCAAACTCACACTTGTGTTGTGTTTCCTCAATGGGGAAATTACCTTTATTTATATTAGACTGAACATATCAAAAGTAGTGTCTATTGGCACAGCAGGGTTGACCTCAATAACTCAAAATATAATTAACAATTACCATATTAATTATCTTTTACATTAATTATATTTCACTTTATGGTGGGGCCGACCTGTACCCTTTACATCACAAATAGGGTTATAGGTAAGTCTGACTCTTGGAAAAGATAGCAAGGGATTGCATACACCCAATAGTGATTAGCCACTAGGGGCACGTTCATCCATGCTTAGCCACATGGACATCTAAGTATCTATCTCATTGCGTCTCACTAGAGAATCATCAGAATACACACTCACTAGTGCTAAAACACTAGGATCACGTCCACCTATGCTCAACCACATGAACATCCTACTCAACATATCACTATCTCACTGCGTCTCATAGGAGAATCATTTGGAGTATCACATCATCTCAACTCTCTGCATAGAGGATAACAATACATCATTTCATATTTGTCTCATAGAGAATGACACACCCAAATCATGGGCTTCCTCACCCCACAAACGGGCACACAACATTCCATCTCCATCTCAGAGAGGAACCACACACCCATCTCATGGGAACACCCAACTCATGGGCTCTCTCTCAGGCTGACTCACTCAGTCTATGTCCTGGAGGATGTCTCATGTAGCTGTAATCATCAACAATAGTCACAAGCAATATTGAATCATCAAGAATGTCATCTTTGTCAGTGCACCATCTAGGAAGTTTTGGTTCAATGGAAGAATACTCCACTAGAAGACACCACCTAGGAGCTAGCTACCATTCCGCAACAATTTCCTCATCTTAAGACTTGAGGACACGACTCTTTTTCAAGTGGGAGGGAATGTTACGGACCTAACCTCCCTAACTCCTCACATAGATAGAATAATATATTTTCCATGTAATAAAGGCCAAAATTAGTTAATAAGGCCTATTTAATAAATGTGAACAAGTCAATGTAAGAAATCTAATAGAATCTTTCGCTTCTAAAAGATCTTCCTCTAGAATGTTCTTTAGAATATAAAATTAGTATAAATAAGAGTAGGAGGCATGATAAATATTGTATTGAGAATTATTGTAATAGATCTCTACTCTGCTAGAGTTTGCCTCCTAAAAGAGGTAAGTGAAATTTTCTTTCTTTGAATAAAGGTATTATTTCTGGTATTGATCTTCTCAATATTTTGTTGTTCCATTGATAATTGTTGAATATTCATGTTTCTGCATATTATATTACATCTGGTACCTTACATTATCAGGAACATGTTTGTTGAGAATGTGTTGTATTATTTTCATGATTATCTCCACATGTTTTTTGTATGCGATGGGGGGTCAACTAGGGCCTCCTTGTTCTGGGGTTTAGGGGTGGAGCCCTTGAACATAAGTTTTGGCTATTTTTGGTATGTTTTTTGGCCTATTTTGTGTTTTTCAACAAATGTTTTTTTGGTCCACCGTACTCTAATTTCAGTTAAGGAATTAGGATTGTAATATAATACCGGTTAATAGATTAGGGTTTTGGATGCCACAAAATACCTATATATTGTATTGTGAATATTGAATTTAATATAACAAAGAAGAGAGAGGTGCGACCCTAAGGTTTATTAATTTTCCCGGTTAACGGTTTCTAGGGTAAATATCTATGTATGGTGTGTATGCCATTGTTTTTATTTATATTTTTCTTAAGAATATGTATGCATTTTTTCACTTCAAAGGTTTAAAACTTACACATGCATCATAATATAGTTCCAAAAGAAATCCATCTTGCCTAAATTTTCTATCAAACTTGGGAGTTTATTAAGGGGTTTGATGAAGTAACATTATTTAGAATTTAACCTTGTAAATTAATTATTGAAAACAAATTCTTAATAAAAACATAAAATATACAATGGTGCACGCACACACACACACACACACACACACGCACACGCACACGCACACGCACACGCACACGCACACGCACACGCACACGCNCACACACACACACACACACACACACACACACACACACACACACACACACACACACACATTACATAGAGATTTTTCCTTGGAAACCCAAACCGGGAAAACCAACAACATATTTAGAGTTGCACCTCTACTTATTTATTCATCATCATCCTTTATTGTTTATAATACAATATATGTAGGATCCTGTGACATCCAAACCCCTAATCCATTGACCTATATTAGTCAACAACCCTAATTCCTTAACCAGAATTAGAAAACCATTGACAAAAACCATGTGCCAAAAAACCACAAAAAACCTCCAATTTGTTTTTTTTGGGGGCTCCTCCCTAGAACTCCCAACAAGGGGGACCCTAGTCCCCCCCCCATTTCTCCCGTACCAATGTACAATACATGGGACCGATATTGCAAATAATACAACTTCCGTTGTTAATGATATTGGAACTTTTGCAGTGAATACTATTGGAACTTCTGTCGTGAATAATATTTTCTGTTATAGATAATATCGAAATTTTTGTGGTTAATAATATTGAAACTTATGCGGTGAATAATATTGTAACTTTTATGGTGAATAATATTTTTTTGGTGGATAATATTGGAACTTTTGCGGTTAATATTATTGAAACTTTTGTAGTGAATAATATTGGAACTTCTGTAAAAGGCATCAATGCGTAACAACAACACGAAGCTCCACTAAGGTTTCTACAATGTAATTTTTATTTAACTTTTACTCACCTTCGACCATGGCGGCGGCTATGGGGGGGATCTCAGCTCCCTCCTACAACAAAGCTCTTTCAAGAGGTAATAATTCAGGAGAGAATCGACATGGATCAAACCAAACCAAAAGCCAAAAAATCTAGAAGGGTCAAACAACAACGTGATAAAGAAAGGGCATCAGAGCGTGTCAGAAGCAACAGATGGAGTGGAAGTAGTAGGGAACAAAAAAAACTATGGAAACTACAACCACAAGCCTGACATCAAAAAAGGAAGGAACAGATCCGAAAAAACTCGAAAAATGCATCCCCAAATATGACAAAGTTCCAGAATTCGAAATAACCTCCAACAAAATAGGGTAGTAGATTCAGAAAATGTAGGACTATGCAATGATTAGAAAGTTTATAGGGATATCGTCACCGGAGAAAACCCTATATTGGTGGATATAGACCTGCTAAAAGCCCAAAGGAGAGATTTAACTCAAGCTCAACTCAAAAGGATTCTTCACAACAATATTCACTAGCCTGGAAGACATAGACATAGTTTTTGAATCGAGCCCCTACTTCTTCAAATTAGCAGGCCTATTGCTTCACCCTTGGAAAGATCATTTTATTCCTGAGAATGAGGACTTCGTCATTGCCTCATTCTGGATCAGACTCTCCTCCTTACCACATGAATATTGGGAAGAGGATATCCTTGAAGGTATATTAAATGTTCTTGGTTCCTTTGTTAAGGTCTCATAAGTTACAAAGAAAGGTAAATATACCTCCTATGCCAGAATCTGTGTTTATATCAATGTTTCTCAAGATTTGCTTGATTCCATCTATCTTCGATATCAAGAGAAATAATGGATGCAACCCCTTGATTACAAGAACATATTGTTTCGATGTCGTAAATTCCATGAGAATGAGCATCTATTCAAAGATTTCCTGCTCAACAAGAAACAAGTCTATAAAAATGCCAAACCAACTAAGGATGCACAAGAATTTGAAACACTAAGTAGAAGGAGATGCAACACTAGAAAAGCTACAATCAAGAACGACCAAGCCAACATGACTACCAATAATCAATTTGAAAATATTCAATCCTCTCAAGAGGAACATCCTTCAGAAAACATTCCAATAGAGGAATATCTTACCTCTTAGGAAAAATCGCAGAGCAAAGAAACTAAACAAGAAGAACAAGTCAAATGCATAAAACTAATGGAGCAAACAAAAATGTAAGAGAAAGATCCTAACTTAGAAATTCTAATTAATGAGGAATACAAAGGGGAAACATAATAGTATGAAGAATTATAGCTCTCAAAGCTAGATTTGCAGTAAATAGCGATGATGTGGTGTAAGAAGGACCCAAATACAATCCCGAAACAACAGATCGAGCTAGTAAAAGAAGCCTTAGTTTGAAGCAAAGAAATGCACTCATCTCAAGAGAAAGGTAATCCATCCTCATCCTATTCAATTTTAGGGATCAAATCTCATACCTCAAAAGATACGAGAAAGCAAACCAAAGAACAAAATAAGAAAGGGAGAAAATCAAACAAACAACTCCTCCAAGAATTAGGAGAAATGGTCGTCAACTCAGGAAAAACCACCTTGATGACAGACTCATTCCCTCACAACCCCCAATGTTCCCCATGAAAATACTCTCATGGAATATTAGAGGCCTCAATGGAAAATAAAAACACAAAATGATGAAAAATCTTATTCTCAAAGAGGGGCCTACCATGATCCTTATCCAAGAAACCAATTGCCCCAGTGATATTCTCAACCTACTTCCTTATAAACTCTTGAAGCACTCTTAAGTCATAGCGATGGATTCCCAAGGCACGATAGGAGGCCTAGCCATCCTTTGGAACCCAACTGAAATATCCATGACTTCTTTCTTCTCTACTTCCAGAACCCGGTTATCCCACTTCAACATTATTGGCACTGCCTCCTCTAGTTTTGTCACTAATGTTTATGGTCCACCTGCTGCTCCAACCAAATACCTCTTTCTCAACTCCCTTAAATCCCTCAAAGCAATCATAGAAAACAACCACTAGATTATTGGAGGAGATTTAAAAATTATCACTTCCCTTGATGAAAAAAAAGGTGGTATAAGAATATTGTAGCAAGCCTCTTCCCATATCAAGGACATCATCCCCAATCTCAATCTTATTGAATTTCCCTTCTCTAATGGAACCCACACCTGGAATAATCACCATTTGGAATCACATCAAGTGGATTCTATTGGACAATTGGTTATTATTGATGTTGTTGGATAGTTGGTTTTCATTGATGTCAACATAAGTGGTTGTCATTGATGTCAACAAATGTGATGGGAAGACAATTTGAAGAAGTCTACAGGACACCCAGAGGTGTGGTCATGAATCCTAAAGTTGTTTGAGGAATAATGATATGAAGTTCATGAATCCCAAAGTTATTTCAGGAATAAGGATATGAAGGAAAATGTAAATAAAAGTAACACAATCATAGATGGATAATCCTCGTCATACCATTTCCAATGGTATGTGGTATGCCACATAGTTCCTCATAATTGAGGAGTTATGAGGTCATGAAGTTGGAAGCCCCAAATATGGGTTAAGAAGCCGCTAAACCGTTACAAGTCATTAATTAAAGGGTAAAGTGGTTGTAACAAGAAAGCACAGGTTTCCCCTAAAGTTAAAGAAATAATTTACTTTGAAAAGGTATAAATACACTTCAAGAAGCTTCTCATTCTCTCACACAGAAATTTATTGAATATATTCTATGTGAGAAAGTGCTCTATTGGTGAATATGAAACGACGAATCTAAGGCAATGAAAGAGAAAGGAGTGTGAAAGTTTTGGGATTGCAGAGGAGAGACAACATTTTATGATAAACCCTAATTTGGTTGACCCCCGCGAGTTAGACTACTGGTGTCCCGTGAGGTACCCCCATGGGTTGTACGACCCTCGTCCTACGAGGCCCTGCTAGTTGACTGTTCTTAGTCCCGTGAGGCTAAGGAAAATTTGGGGAGGATGCTTGTACCATATTGTTGAGGCCGAGAAAGAGTTACAGGTATGAAATCTTATGTATCGGGTCAACTAGAGGTTTAAAGGTATGTCTATATGCATGTTTTGAGGGTTACATGTTTGTGATGTTATTGTGCATGATTGAGGAATGCATTTGGTATATTGTTGAGACATTGATACATGATTGAGGCACATCTTATGTGAATGGTGTCAGGCATATTTATGGTACATGTATGATGTACATTTCTTGGTGATGTTGATGCATGTTTGAGACACTTCTTGATGAGATTATAACACATGTTTGAGGTACATGCTTTGTGAGTTTTGGTATATGCCTTGAGGCACATCTTGGATACTTGGCATATGGTTTGTTGTATGGTATATTATTGAGGAATATCATGAGTGATATGGCACATGTTTTATGGTATCTCTTGGTACATTGTTTATGGATGTTGGCACATGCTTGAGGCGCATGGTTTGAGGTACATCATGCCTACATGGTTGAGTTATGTTATGGTACCTTTGTATCTGGTTTGGTATATGTCATGGTTGTTATAAGCACATCTTTGTGATGATGGTACATGGTTGAGGTATACACTTGGTATATGGTGGCATATGTATGAGGCACATTCTTTGGTGCTTCGTTGAGGAACATCTCCTGGTACATAGTTGATGCTTTGGTACATGGTACATGGTTTTGTATATGACTGACGTATATGGTTGGTATTTCATCATTGATGTTATGGTACCTACACTTGGCATATATTATGGTAAATGATTGGTGATTATACTACATATTGAGACACATCTTGGTAATGTTATGGTTCATGAGTTGATGATGATATGGTACATTGCTAGAGGAACTTCTTGGGTATATTGGTACATGATATGGTAAAGGATTTGGTACATGGTTGATGCACATGATTTGGTACATCTTTGGTACATGGTTGATTCATGATATGGTATAGGTTGATGTACATGATATTGTACAAGTTTGGTACAAGGTTGATACATGATATGGTACAGGTTGATGTACATGGTATGGTACAAGTTCTAGTACATGGTTGATGTGCATGGTATGGTGATATCCATGTGGGTGGATTTAGTTATAGTTGGTTTATGATGGTATATCAGTGACAGTGACAGTAACGATGATAGGGATAGTAATAGATTGGATGATTGGTTTATCATCAATTTCTGGTTGATGTGGTAGAGTGATAGTTACAGGTTGATGTGACAGTGGTAGTCACAGGTTGATATGACAATGACATTGACAGGTTGGTTGATGACAATGGAAGTTACAGGTTGATCAATGGTAGTAAGAACTTGAGTCTACACTTATATTTTAGGGCGAAAAGATGTGGCAAGGAAAGGGGGTTTTAGCCTCCTTCTTGTTGGTTCTTGAGAACACATGGATTTGGAGCTTACTTAAGGTTGGAGACTATAAATTAGGGTGTCATAACCTCCTTTTGGTTGGTTCCAGAGAACACATGGAGTTGGAGCTTCCTTCAGGTTGGAGCCTGTAAATCAGGGGGTCATAGCCTCCTTCTAGTTGGAGCTAGAGAACTAAGGGAGTTATAGCTTCCTTCATGTTGGAGCTTGTAAATCAAAGGGTCATAGCCTCCTTCTAGTTGGAGCTAGAGAATTGAGGGAGTTGTAGCTTCCTTCATGTTGGATCCTATAAAATAGGGGGTTGGAGCTTCCTTCCAGTTGTAGCTGGAGAATTCATGGAGTTGTTGCTTCCATCAGGTTGGTGCTTGTAAGTCAAGGGGTCAGTGCCTCCTTCCAGTTGGTGCTGGAGAATTAGGAAGTTGGTGATTCCTATGAATGTATTCTTAATATATATAAGAAATCATTATGTGGTTTTATCCCATTTGGGTTTCCACGTAAATTATGGTGTACTATGTATCTGTGGTTGTTTATTATGCACTGATGAATGATAATGTTTATGATGAAATGAAACCATGAATGCATAAGTGATAAACTATTGAATACTGATGATAAAGTTGAAGCTTATATATAATGCGAGTGAAAGTGGTCAAAAGTTCTCATACTAATTCACCCCCCCCCTCTCAATATTCCAACAATTGGTATTAGATAAGGTACTTCAAGAAAATAGTTTAACCACTGGAAGGAAGATCATGGAGTATGCTAATATTGGAGTACCACAGTATGATGGTCAAAATGGTCTTAGCTATGAGATATGGAGAAAAAAATGAAATTGTTTCTAGGAGCACAAGGGTATGATCTTTGGTACTTATTTGTTACAGGATACATAGGTTCAAAGAAACCAAAGACTGTAGGAAAAAAGGAATTGAAGAGAAACAACAAAATAACAGTGGATTTCATCTTGGAAGGGTTACTGGATCCAAAAGACAAAGTGGGACAATTTTCATCATCCAAACAAATTTGGGATAAGCTACATAATATATACTTTAAGGAATCTCATTCTATTGTAGAGCCAGAGCATACTAATCAGAATAAAGAAGATGCTGAAGAAAAACGAGATGAAACATGCTCTTCATGTCAAACAGATTCAAAAGAAGAAGAGTGTGAAGAAGGTATAATAAATATTGAAGAAAAATTAATCAATGCTTTAAACGATGTAAGGAAAGAAAGAAGGAAGAAAAATTCACTCAAGGAAGAATTTATTGAGCTAAAGAAGGGGTCTCAAAATATCAACTATGAAGAAGTACAACAAATGATTACAAATTTAAAGGTCCAATTAGAAGAAGTCATAAGGATTGAAGAAGCATGAAAAAGTTAGTTGGAAGAAAAGCAGTTTTTGGAAGCCTAAATAGTAGCACAAAGAAAGGAAGAAGAGAAGAGAGAAAATATTTTGACTAGCCATCTCAAGGAAATATCTGAGGACTTGAATAAGCTCGAAGCAAAATTCATTCAATAAAAAATAAGACTTGAATAAAAAATTGTCTCCTTGAAGACCCAACTTGAATAAACAAAGAGAAATGAAGAAGTCATGAAGATCCAGATGATGAAGAAAGAAGAATATTTTGAGAAGCTTAAAGAAGAAGTTGTCACATTAAGAGTTAAAGTTTTCAATATTAACAAGAACACTGAAGAGAGAGAAAGCCCCACATCATCAACAAAGAAAGTTGAAGGGAAGTGATATAGGTTGCTAGAGAGGAATAATGAGAAGAAGGATAAGAGTTATGCAAAAAGTCATCATAGGCCGTCTTAAGAAGGAATATGATGATCCCTTAAAGAAGAACATTTTAGAAATGAAGAAAAGTCAAGAAGAAGATTACATAAGAGACAAATATCAAAGAAGACCCTCCATGTTTTGGTATCAAAGAAGCTTCAATAATTGTGAAGTAAACATCAAAAAAGAATATCATGATCAACTAAGGCATGAATTCATAAGGACAACATGACAAATTAGATCATTCACTCCCAGGTATAAACAATTATTTTATGGTCATTGTTTTACTTGTAATAACTTTGGGCATAAAGTTGTAGATTGCAGATCTTGTGGGGGAAATGGTCAAGCAAGAAATGATTATGTGACTCCATACAATATTGAATGTTACAAATTTCATAACTATGGACACATAGATCATGACTGTAGAAGCATGATGGATACTTATATGAAAGAGAACACTGATATTAGATATAAGAATATTTAGAAAAGAAAAAAAGAACAGGTAAAGGAATAAAAAATGAATGAAGAACACACATAAGTCGTACTCTAAGGATTTGCAGTAGTACGAGATCAGGAAAAATCTAAAGGCAAAAAGGAAGATGTCAGAATTCAGGAATATTATGAAGAAGAAGATGTCATAATTCATGAAGATGATAAAGAGGAAGATATCAAAATTTAGGAAGATTATGAAGATGAATATTACTCCGCATTAGGGTGGATTCTTCCACCTTTCTGAGCCATCTAGATTGGAGACTCCCAGTAAATATGAATATTGAATAGGGGGATTTTAAGAAGCAATATCTACATATCAAAGAACTATATTTCGAGCAGTCTGAAGTGTTTTCAGATTTTGGGAAAGTAGTTTCATAGTGGTTTCATGACAAAAGTGCAGAATGTCTTTTGACAGTCTGATTGTTTGAGGAATTTTTTTTAGAACACATTGCAATGCAGTTAACAAATGATGGTTACAAAGAATATCAGTGTCACACTTTTTAGACAGAGATTCATGATTTTATAGAGGATTCTAGGCATGTATTTAGGCAAGTATATATTTAGTATAGATTGTTCCAGACATTTAGAGTCTGATTTATAGATTGAACAAACAACTTGAAAAGAAGGAATATGTAGTGATCAATTGCAAAAAATTCAAATAATGTTTCAGAATGGTAAAGTGACAGATGGGTCATCATTGTGTGCAATTGAGTAACAAAGTCATGGAAAGTTTTTATGACATATGGATAGAGATGATTTCACGAGATATTTGGCAGGTCTAGTAGAGAGTAAAGAAGACATGAGTAAGAGAAGATGCATAACAATGGATGGAAGTATATTGACAGGTGAAATCGATTAGTCATAGGAGGACAAGCAATGAAAGGCACAACAAGACAAGGGAAAAGAAAACGTCAATAGGAAAAATATTTTCAGAGGAAAGTATGGTCATTGAGATGAACTTGACAAGCCATGAAGATTTGAAGTCAAGTAATTTTTGAATGCTTTTTATATATGTGAGTGAATTACAAGAGGAATCACTAATGGACAAGAAGCCTTGGAAGATAGGAAAGAAAACATATACATGAAGCCCCACATTGATCTACAAAAAATCTCGCATAAAATTCAATGGGATAGAAATCGTCAGAGAAAGAGATCAGGAAAGAAAGATCAGAAGCTTGAAGACATGAGGAGACATATCGATAGGGGGAGTTACCCTTTTACCCATGATGTTAAAGGGGAAGAAAGAGAATATCAAAAGAGAAATATCAGAAGCATGAAGATAGGGGGAGAAACCCCAATGGGAGATACCCTTTTCCATTGATGTCAAAGGGGGAGAGAAACATGATGAGAGAAATATCAAGAGCATTGGTCATAGGTGGAGTATGAGTGTTTCCATCAATTCCAAAGGGGGAGATTTTTGGATAGTTGGTTTTCATTGATGTTGTTGGGTATTTTGTTGTCATTGATGTCAACATAAGTGGTTGTCGTTGATGTCAATAGATGTGACAGGAAGACACTTTGAAGAAATATACAAGACCCCCAGAGGTGTGGTCATGAAGCGGTCATGAAGCCCAAAGTTGTTTGTGTTGGATTACTGAGAGCAGGGGTGAATCAATAATAGAGAAATTTAATCCTTTTTAACCATAAAATGCAAGTGTTATACCAATGTAGAATTATCATACAATAGTTGCAGATTAAATAAACAATGAACAAATGAGCAATCATACACATATACAATACACTCGTTTTTTTACGTGGAAACTCAAAGTGGGATAAAATCACAGAATGATTTTTCTTATATGTATTTAAGAATTACATTCATTGGAAGCACCAAATTCCTTTGTTTTCCAGCTACAATTGGAACGAGGCTCCAAACCCCTAGTTTCTCAGGCTACAACCTGAGGGAAGCTCCAACTCCCTAATTCTCTGGATACAACCAGAAGGAGGATAAAACCCCCTATGTTCTCTGGCTACAACCAGAAGGTGGCTACAACTACCTGTCCTTGGCCCATCCAACCGCCCTAAAATATAAGTAGAATGATGGAACCACTCTCACACTATCATTGTGAGATATACTGTTGTAAACTTGTACCAATCAACCTGCACCAAACAACTTGTAACAACCTGTACCAGACAACCTGTAATCAACCTGTACCATAAACAAGTGCATCAACCATGCACCAACCTGTACCATCAATGAGTGCATCAACCATGCACAAAATGTGTACCAATCATGCATAAAATACACAAACTATGAATAATCAAGATGTACCAACATCATCAACTATACACCTCATGTATGTGCCAACTCATCAACTATTTGTCTCAACCATGTACCCAACATGTACCTCAACCAAAAACCCTCATCAATTTCATCATCCAAATCTGTTTTGTAACTCTGTAATAGACCTGGTGTATATGATCAAATAACTGAAAACCTTCCTTAAATTTAACAACAAGAGCCTAGCATTTTCATCAAACTTTACTTTAGTCTCACATGACTAATTTTGGATTAGTCAAGAACCCTAACTTGAAATAATCATAGCTATTTACCTGTAATGAATAAAGATCTAAAAATAGTACACAATGTTCTTCAATGTCTTTTATGCAATTCATCCAGGTTTCACTACTTGGAACCTCTCATAAAATAAATTATAGCAAAAATGGCATACCTTATTGAATTCTGGCTTATTCTAGAGAGAAAATGTGTAGAGCATGCCCAACACATAATATTTGTTGTGTGGATATAAAAATGGTACACAAAATAATACAGACTATACTTTAACCAATACATTTGGTATTATTGAATTGGGATATTTTATGAAGAAGTTATGACATTTTTACCAGAAACATATTTTTAGACTAGTTTCAGGACTAGCCACAAACCCTATTTTCCATGGAGTGTAACTCCAAAAATACAACGACCCACAAGATGAAATTTTTATCACAACTACTTGGATATGTTTCCTCAAAAAACTCCATAGTTAGTGGTCTTAATCATTCTATAAAATTTTTTATTGTGAAAATGGTGAGATGACCTGTACATAACATACCTTAGAAAGCATCATCAAAATAATTTATCCTCCCTTCACTTTCGGCCTTCTTTACTTCACCTTCCCTCTGAAATTCACCTTAGATATCATTTTGTTACCTTAGTCACTTGTAGGTATTCAATATGCTCAAGTGTGATTAAACTGAGAGACACTTGCCTCTTATTTATACTTTTATGTAGCTTCCTCAAGGGGTTACCTTCTAACCATCTTAAACCACTTTCCTTATTTTAGGGCTAACCCACTTCTAACCACTTGTACACTAAGTAATTTATCCATTAACTTTAATATTTAAATAATTTATTTTGTATCCACTTTGATTTATAGTACACTCATCAATTCACTTTATTATTTACCTTCAAACCATCTTAAACCACTTTCCTTATTTTAGGGCTAACCCACTTCTAACCACTTGTCCACTTAGTAATTTCTCCATTAAGTTTATTATTTAAATAATTTCTTTTGTATCCACTTTGACTTATAGTACACCCATCATTTCACTTTATTATTTAAATAATTTCTTCTTTGCAACCACTTTGAC
The DNA here is from genome assembly GCA_009831015.1 of Picea engelmannii. Classification (NCBI taxonomy): domain Eukaryota; kingdom Viridiplantae; phylum Streptophyta; class Pinopsida; order Pinales; family Pinaceae; genus Picea; species Picea engelmannii. The sequence goes on from ML804370.1 coordinate 92,023, forward strand.
TACTTTGACCTTTTGGGACTTCTAGATGACTCATGAGGGTTCTCCAACTTCACATGGCCATAACTCTCTAACCGTGAGGTGTTATGTGACGTTCCACATACCACTGGAAATTGAATGACATGTACTATCCATATAGAATAGTATTGACTTCAAATATATTAAAACTCATACCATGATACATCAAACAAACTTGGTTCCATTATCCAAACCTTCATGCTACCAGAATTCGCTATCGGACTTTCTTCAAGGGTTGACATCAATGACAACCAACCTGCAAGATACCAGATATATAAAATATGTAGAACATAAATAAAATGCTAGAAATGGCAGAATAATAGTAAAATATCCAGCATAATCTTCACAATACACAGGAATGATATACGAAATAGCAATAGAAAAGCACTTTGATTCAGAAAGCAATGTTCACAGGCCTCTTCGAGGGGGAAACCTCCAGTCGAGCAACGCTCTGTTACAATAATCTCCAAGCTAGGGTTTTCATACCCTCGACCCTTATTT
>ML804370.1:106628-133392 GCA_009831015.1 Picea engelmannii
AAACCCTAACTAACCCTAGCGTCTAGACTAACCCTAACTGATGATGACGTCTTGCCCATTTTAAACTTGTGTTTGGACTAAAAGTTGCGGCTGACTCATCTCTTTGTAGCCATAGAGGTTTCAAGCTTTTTCATTGGTTGATTTGTCAAAACGTGCACCTCTTTGACTAGCTAACCCTAACCCTGAAACAACAACAATATAGGTGACGTCATACTTATTTAAAACCCTTGTTTGGCATAAAACGTTTTGACATTTGTCACCCCATTTGATAGACCTTGAGTTGTTGATTACATTCATAAGCTTGTTTGACACAACGTTCTTCTCTTTGTCTTTAATTTTGACCTAATACTAGGGATGACGTCACCCTAATTCTGCAATAGTGACGCAGCAACAATATTTATATGAGCAGATTTGCATTGTGAAAATACAAATATTTGATTTTACACATTGAATGCCAGTATCTCTTGTGTATTTATTGAAGAAGTGACATTAATATAAGCTTTTATTGCAATCATTGACTTCGTCAATAATTACTCTCATTAATGCTCATATATGTTAAAGATAGTCATTAATACTTTGAAGTACTAACCACTGTAGCACATCTTCTAGCTTTATTTGTCTTGTCTCGCAAACAGGTGCCATTCAGTGGAAGAATTTCTCCTTGACTATCATATTGGTAGTAATCTGTGAAAGGAAGCCTATCTTTAACCTTTGAATCCTTAAACCTTGATCGTTCTCCTTCAGAGCCCCAGATTACTAGGGACGTCTCCCTTGGGATTAGCCACCCTAAATAGAAAGAGCTCCCCATCGAGGTGACAGTGGGTGGGGAAGCTCCTATTACGCTAGTTTGAAGCCTTGATTCAAGCTACCTAAACCCTTCCTACAAACTGTGCGATAACAGTCTTCAACCCAAAGTTGGAGTTTCTCCATTTTTGATTCACCTTCCTTGTGTCCTCATCATGAATTTCATGCAATAAATTTTCACTTTCAAGTTCCCTCTCTATTGGGAAATTTTTCAATCCTTCCATGATCTCCCCTTTTAATGCGTCCATATTAGTATTTATTACCTCAAACTTAGCTTCTATTGAATCCATCATCTCTTGTAGTTCATCTTTTGTTACTGTCTTCTTTTGTAAATCATTTATGTCCCTACACATTTCTTCACCTTCATCAAGAGTCCAAGCATGATTGTATGGAGGCTTATTTGGTGTAGAAGTTCCCTTTTTTGGTGGCATGTTGGCCAAGTATCACTTAAAACCTTTATTTTGAGGTGGTTCTACTAGAAAATATTCCTTTTATTGTATCTCCAAAATTTCAGCCCTTCTGAGGATGATTTTTTTTTTTTTGTAGGTATCTGATATTTCTTCTCTTCAATGCCATAGGTCTAATAAAAATTGGATGTGCCAAGTGGAATTTACGATAACTTCCCCACAACTTGCTGATTTTTGAGCTTTCCAGGAGATCTCACTTGTATAGCGTTCCCCACACAAAATAATTCATATAAAAATTTTCAAATCGTACTAGCACTACTACGGGCTGTCCACTATCCAATGAAACTAGTCTAACTCAATTTGGATGCTCTAGGAAGAAGTTTTGATTGTGTTACCCGGAACACCTGCTTGAGAATAGTCAATAGGAATAGTCAGATACTCTATCTTCCACAGGGTGTATCTACAAATTTAAGATGACCCAGAAGCTGAAATTTCTACCACATATACCTTACTAATTTATGTGAATATCCTTTGGATTTTAGGTTCTGAAACGATACAGAAAAAATTTATAGTGAAAATTCTGCAATGACTCAATTCAAGATGATTCTAGAACCCTATCTTATAAAGGTTGTATCTCTGAAAGTATAAGGCCTTAAGATATGAGATTTTAAGCCAACGTACCTTGCTCCATCTACTAAATAGCCTCCAAGTTGTTCCTTCTTAATCATTGTAGAAAACATGTTATAGAGAAAATTCCATGGTGTCTTATATGTAGCAATGAAGCCCCAAGACCTTGAGCTCCGATACCATATGTTAAGAACCAAATATCAATATAGCATAGAAAAACCTCAGAATAAGTACTCAACGCCTTGAAAAAGAGAGAATTTTAGATAATAAGCCTCTTTGAGGGGGCAACCTCCTTTTACCCCACATAAATGTTCAAGTACAAGATGATTCCAAATGACAATGTCTCCTTGGTATATATAGGAGACTAGGAGGTATAATTACAACTAATGGAATAAAGCCGACATAAATAAAATAATATTACTAATGTAATATGCACCAATTAAGGGGTAATGAGCCAATATTAAGGCTTAAAATTGGTTCTTTGTAACCATCTAATACTGATTGCCAAATTTCAAATCCCCTTGCCTGTATATATGTTTTCATTCTTTTGCTCCATAATGTATACTTCTATGTATAAAACTGTGGTATTTGTTGGCACAGGGGCATACCCAGGGTTCAATTCTTAACATCGCACCAACAAAACCCCAACTACCGACCCTTTCGGCAACACCTGCGAAGCAGGCGAAGTCTCACTCGAGGTAGAAGAAGGGGGTGTTACAGGATGTAGGTGTTTGTAACTAGGCTGGGACATGATTATGTGATAAGAGAACTTCCCAGAATATTCTGTTAACACCTAGGAAGTGAACATGCATTAGTTTATTAACCTCATTAACATCGCAAGGTATAATCAAAGACAGATAAGCGTAGTAACTGTTAGCACCATAAGTCACCTATGGATTGCAACATAGGTAAGCACAGTACCCATCTATTTGTATGTGACAATGGATAAATTAAAAGGGGTCAAACGAGCGCAGACTCAAGAAAATATCGCTTTAACTCAGAAATCTAGACCAGGCAATGTGTGAGCAGGTGAGGTCTTGATTTAACTTCAGTTGGTAAATTGTAGTAAAGGGTGAGTAGGGGGAAGAACTGGTGAGGAAATGTAGAGGTTTGCTATGGACATCGGGTCTTCCAACAACCTAAGTAGGAAAATATTCGAATACAAGATGTTCTTGAACCCAAAACTTCAGGAAACTGAAAACGTCATAACAATATTGTAGTCAAACATACATTACAATATAGTCATAACAACTCGACTAGATCATCCATGTCTAAGTCTTCAATATCAAAAGAAAAAGAGATGATAATAAATATGATTTTCATTAAACATGAAGTCTCAAATGGCAACACATAACCAGAGAACCAAAGGCTTCATTAAAACTTTACAATACGAGAGCTTAGCTCAACCATCGACCCTAACAAAATATCAAAATTGAGTATTTATACTCAGAACATCTTGCCACCACTGGGAGCGTGACCTAGCCAATACAATCAAAGCTTTATGTCTGCATGTTCTTCTGTCAGTTTGTACTTGCATTCTTCTGTCAGAAACGATCTCATATCAGTATGGGATTTGCAGGAGAATCCACTGACAAGGGAACTTTGGGCTGACAATATTCTCCCATGGACAACTATTCCATGCTTTCTATTTATGTGGTGAAATGAGGTTTCAACCACCTTCCCCATTTTCATTAAATACTTTCATCGGGATCAGGGTGAGTCTTGACACCCATGAATGTTCTAGGCGGTGCCCACGACTCCTTCCAATTAATATCGACATCTTGAAGCCACACAAATCTTCTGCTGAGACCAAGATGGGTGCTTCGATCTTTTGTGCGGTTCCATTCTCTTTCCCCACACGATCGTGGGCCATGAACTTGTGATTTTCCATATGAAATCTCAGGATATCATTTTTTGGGAGTTTTCACTCCCCTTGATTTCAAATATCCCGATGCTCGAAAACACAAAACAACCCATCTAGATCAACGATTGAATTTGCCTTGAATATGACGATCATGATCATCACCTCGAACAAATTTATCCGCCTGTCGCTCAATTAGGTGCCTACCTTTATTTTGGTCATGCTTTCCATATGCCCCTAGGCTGTGATCGTGGGCCTAATTCCCAGGCATTTCGAGATTTCACATTTCACAAGTTCGCACTGTATTCCATACTGAAATCTCCGAGTCATGAAATTGTGATCTCTCGGATCGGGTGACATGCGTCTCTTTGCATCAGACGGCCCATATCATATCTACATTTCTGGACCTCAGACCATCGACTCTTCTCACCTCAGCCTTCCCGAAAAGACTATCTTCGCGGATCCTGTGCCATGTGTCCTTCTGAAATAGATGACCCAGATCATTCACGACTTCACGTTTCATGAGTCCTCATGACTCTACCCTTTGAATTCTCCATTTTGAAGGTCCGCGAAATGCTATTCTTATGCAACGTGTCCTTCCTAGGATCAATGGCTAGGATGGCCCTGCGATTTTAGAACTCTGTTTGATGCTAAAATTCATGTAACTCTATGATCCTGATCGCCCGACGGTTGTTGATCCGATCTGCCTGGTGGATCTTTGTCGTTGAAAGATGATGTTTCTCGCTCGCTTGATTTGAGTCCATATCAGACCGCTCTAAGTGTTGTTATTTGTGCTCATGACTGCGGCCTATGTAAATAAATACTTGGGCGGCTGGTTGAAGGCTCAGGAAAGAAAATGGTCAATGACAGAGGCAAAGAGAGAGAAGTGATTGACCTCAGAGAAAATAGAAAGGCTTAGGGCTGAGACCTCTCAGGAAGGAAAAGGAAGAAAAGTATAAGCCGAAAGGAAGAAACCTTACGATTGGGTCTGCAAAAGGAGGAGAGACAGGAAAAATTATAGAATTGGGAAAAAACCCCAGATTCAAAGACTCTGACAAGTTTATGTGATAACATTTGGCTCCATAGAGGATGGCATGCTCCCTGCGAGCTACCAAGAACAAGTAGTTCTAGTGCCTTAGCTTTGGGATATGGAGTCATGCTAAAAAAACATCATGTTGAGGATTAAAGGCCGACAAGAAAACTATCCTAAGAACAAAATAAAAATACATGGGCTTCAGGAGGATCTTATTTATGTACATTCCTAGACTAATTTATTTTTACATAGTTCTAGGTGAAAGAAAATTTCCACCATAACCATTCAAGTAACTTCCTAACTAGAATCTCTTTTACTCTGTCAGTGATTGATAGTAGATGATGCAACTATGACAGTAGGGCGATTACATCCTTAATATTTCCTCCAGATGAAAATGGTGGGATAAGACTTGGAGGCTTCAAATCATGGAGGAAAAGAAACTCCATGTATTCCCTTATAGGCTCATAGAATTAGTGAGAAAATTTACTGGGCTGGTGGAAGAAAACAAGCTCTGTTCCAGAGCTGTTCACACATGACTGAATGTCTCTGGAGAGCGCAGGTGAGTGAACGACCGATGTAGGATGAATGATCCCAGGTGATGGTTTCTCACTCACAAGCTTAGGGAAGGATATAAAGTGCTCATTTGGCTCTCCTTTTTGTTTTTTCATGGCTCTCCCATGGGTCAGAGTCATAATCATCATAAACACGACCCATGTGAAATCTCTTCTCTTGGCCTTTTACAGGTCCATGATGAATGATTTCCACACAATTTTTTCCTTCAATGTATAAAGGAAAAGGTTCTGTTGCATGATCTTGGAAATCCTTCATATCCAACTCATAATTTGATTCAAAGATGTCATACATGGGCTGGATGGTACCATGTGATATTTTCTCATTTGGATTATCCTTTTATCCTTCATGGATTTCCCAAGGATAACATTCACAATCATAATAAACATGAACCATGGGAGGGATCTGCTCTTCGTCATCTTCGCTGGGATATCCATCGCAAGTTGTTTGTTCTTGGCCAATATCCAAAATCACTTCTTCGTCATAAGTAGGGCTACCAAGAATGAATGTTTCGAGGATCAGGATATCCTCTGCATCTCCTTTATAAGAGAAACAAACAAACTCTGCCTTCAACTCTGAAAAACTAGGAAAAATCATAGAGGAATCTTCCTTAGCTTTTGCTGCTAGCTTTTCATCTATCTCAACTTCATATTCAGGAGAAAATTCTTTTGCTGAATACACTTACTCTTAGACATTGAGATATTCAAAAGAGACATGTTGATCTTCATGAACGATTAAAACAACAAAGACGTATACTATGATGAAAAATGTTTCTATATTATTTCTATCATAATGAATACCATTCAACACCTCATGCTCTTCACGAAAAATGCTTTCTTCCACAATAACAACTTCATCATAAATATGGTATTTTTGATAAGCAGAATCTTTATAAAGCAAAGAAAACTCATCACAACAGTTTTCATAAAGATACTCAAATGAAAAATAATCTTTACAAAATGAAATGAAAGCTGCATGAAAAACTGTCAAAGACATGATGCTTGCAATAGGAAGAGATCAACACCAATTATGAGAAATCCCTTGTAATGAATACTTGAAAAGATTAATTTGAACATCTTCATGCATGATATGAAGTCAATGAATAAAAACATGAAATTTCAACAAATGTTCAGTTGGTACTTCCCACTCTTCTCCTTGAAATTTAGGAAGGTTATTTTCCCATTCATCTCTATTAGGTAGTGGGTTAGGGAAACCAACTATTTTTGAAAAATCACAGAAAGAAAACCTCTAAGATAATATCTTGTCCATTTCAAACCAGTGGAGTCACCACAAGGTTCTTTAATCATGGATTCTCCAGGTGAATGATGCGTATCCTGAAAGTGTCTGCTCTTTTTTCACCATCAAAGACCAGATCTGGTCATAATTGTTCTCCCAGAGAGCTTTTCAATACAGGACAACAACAAAAAACCTTCTCAGAAATATTTCCTACTCTTAAATAATCCTCTCTGGGTCAGCTGAAATAGTGGAGTCGCTAGGTTCACATTTGCAATCTTAAATGGTTTTGATATCTGATGCACCTTCAGAATCAAAATCTTCTTTGTTGTTGTATCCTAGGGAAAAGTCTTCAATTCATTCCTCGGAAACGACACTAGAAATGTTAGCACCAAAATTCACCTTTGGATTGTGACAGAGGTAATCCCATCTCCCATCAGTTTATATGTCACAATGAATAAATTAGAGGGGGTCAAATGGGCGCAGACTCAAGAAAATATCGCCTTAACTCAGAAATCCAGACCAGGCAAAGCATGAGCAGGTGAGGTCTTGATTTAACTTCAGTTATTAAAGTGTAGTAAATGGTGAGTAGGGGGAAGAACTAGTGAGGAAATGTAGAGGTATTCTATGGACATCGGGTCTTCCAGCAACCTAAGGAAGAAAAAATTCTAATACAAGATCTTCTTGAAACCAAAACTTCAGGAAACTAAAAATGTCATAACAATATTGCAGTCAAACATACATTACAATACAGTCACATCAACTCGACTGGATCACCCATACCTGAGTCTTCAATATCAGAATCAAAAGAGATGATAATAAATCTTACTGTCATTAAACAAGAAGTTTCAAATGGCAACACATAACCAAAGAACCAGAGGCTTCATTAAAACTTTACAACACGTGAGCTTAGCTCAACCATCGACCCTAAAAAAAGATCAAAACTAAGTATTTATACTTAGAATAGCTTGCCACCACCAGGAGCATGACCTGGCCACTACAATAAAACATTTGTTCCTGCATCTTCTTCTGTCAGTCTGTACTTTCATTATTCTGTCATACACAACCTCAGATCAGTATGGGCTTTGCAGGAGAATTCACTAACAGGGGAACTTTGGGCTGATAGTCTGCCACCATGGCCAAGTCTTCCATGATTTCTATTTATGTGGTGGAAATCGGTTTCAACCACCTTCCTCATTTTCATTAACTACTTTCATCGGGATCAGGGGAAGGCCTGACACCCATGAATGTTCTAGGCGATGCCCATGACTCTTTCCAATTGATCTCGACATCTTGAAACCACACAGATCTTCTACTGAGACCAAGATGGGCTCTTTAATTTTTTGCGTGGCTCCATTATCTTTCCCCACGCAACTGCTGTCTGTGACCTCTTGCTTATCCATATGAAATCTCGAGATTTTGCATTTTGTGAGTTTTCACTCCCCTTGATTTCAAATATCCGGATGCTCGAAAATGTGAAATGACTCATCTGGATCAACGATCAGATTTGCCTTGAATCTAACGATCATGATCATCACCTCAAAAAAATTTAGCTTCCTATCGCTCAATCAGGTGCCTACCTTTATTTTTTCCGTGCTTTCCATATGCCCCTAGGCTGTGATCATGTGCCTAATTCCCAAGTGTTTTAGGATTTCTCCTTTCGCGAGTTCGCACTGTATTCCATGCTGAAATATCTGAGTCGTAAAATCACGATCGCTCAGATTGGATGATACACATCTCTTTGCATCGGATGACCCAGATCATATCAACATTTCGAGACCTCGTTCCACCGACACTTCTCACCTCAGACTTTCTTCGCAGATCCTGTGCCACATGTCCTGAAATAGATGGCCAAGATCATTTCGCGACTTTGAGTTTCGCGATTCCTCGTGACTCTACCCTTTGACTTCTTCATTCCGAGGGTCAGTAGAATTCTATTCTTATGCAATGTGTCCTTCCTAGGATCAACGAATAGGATGGTCCCACGATTTCAGAACTTTGTTTGACACTAAACTTCATGTAAATCTATGATCCTGATCACCCGATGGTTTTCGATCCGATATTCCTGGTGGATCTCCATCGTTGAAAGATGATCTTGCTCACTCACTTGATTTGAGTCCATATAAGACCACTCTAAGTGCTGCGCTTTGTGCTGATGACTACGACCTCTGTAAATAAATACTTGGGCGGCTAGTTGAAGGCTCAGGAAAGGAAAGGGTCAGTGACAGAGGCAAAGAGAGAGAAGTGATCAAACTCAGAGAAAAAAGAAAGGCTTAGGGACGACACCTCTCAGGCAGGGAAAGGAATTATACTATAAGTTGAAAGAAAGAAACCTTACGATTAGGTCTGCAAAAGGAGGAGAGACATGCAAAATTATAGACTTAGGAAAAAACCTGAGATTCACAAGACTTTGACAAGTTTATGTGATAATAGTAACAACAAGTGATTATGCACCCTGAGCACTTAGAACTTAACACTGTGAGTTAAGTCTACCATTCATTTACCCTTTAACATAAGTAAAGTACTTAAGCAACAAAATATATATTCAATACACATAATAATCAAAGCACTGTTGGCAGCCAATACAATTTTTTCTATTGCCCTATAAGCTGCCTACACCTACATCTTCTGAACTTCAAATTGTCGTCGCATTTTGCAGATTAACGATATTTTCATTTCATGCGACGTTTGCAAATTGGTTTCAATTTAGTTTTCAAGACTGAAAGCGTGAAAACTCCTCCATCGTTATTTGAATTATCATGATCTGCTCTTCAATATTTTGATTGGTACTTACCTTTGGTTTATTATTAAGTGGCTGGAATGATTTTTCGAACTATGTTCATTTGGCTATTCTTACTTTGATTGCGCAACTTGAATTTTATTTAATTGGTAAAGCATTGAACATATGGAGAATTGCCTAGTCATTGATGTACATAGGGGTCATGGTTGATTTTAATCTTTATATAATGTGATCCTTGTTTATCGATTTTATGAAATCAATTGTCATCATGTTTTAATACCTTTGATCAAAATGTTTGATTATGCAAATGGTGCGATTGGATAAACATTTAAATTTGGGTTTGATTGAATGACAATTGGTTCGAATTATTACAATGGCTCATATTAAACTTTGGGTTTGATTTTATATTCAACGTTCATGGTATCAAACAATGCATTAGTGCATTGGTATATTATATCCACCGTTTAATCCTTGGGTTGGACGAATAGTTTGATTTTGGTTATGATTGATTGAACAGGGAATGTACTATGCCATTACTATGCTGCATGGCGGTGGCAATCCCACCACCCTCGCACGCGTACCATTAATTCACTTCCCCTTTCATCGTTCCCAGCTGTTATCCCAAACGATTTTTCTCCTGTGTGTTTAATCCAAACCCTACCATGTGCCCGCGCCATGGCTCCAGTCGTAAGGGCTGAGCCCAATGGTTTCCAAGCTTTGTTGATGTTCGATGGTGCTTACAGTGACCTTGAGGAATTCAGATGGCTCCCGTTCATACGAAAGTTTGATGGCTATAACCCTAGCATGGCTCGACAATTTGCATTAACCTTTGATGGCTGCCGAGCCAAGGTTGGCGATGTGCAGTTGGAAATTGATGAGCAATTTCTCAGTTTAGCTACCGGTCTGCCTGTTGTAGGACATAAATGGTCAAAAAATTGCAAAGTGGAAGATGTCCCATGGACATTTCTCTTCCAGTCACGAAGAGTGAGCTCCTGTGACAAAGGTTTGCCCGCAAATATGCTAAAGCAACGATGGCACGACTTGTTGATGGTAACCAAACAATTCATCACCTGCGAGGGCCGGTATGGTTTCGTTTTCTTGTACCACCTTCGGCTACTTATGGTTTTCATGGGATATGAGCTTAATATGCCTTACTACTTGCATAGGAGTCTGTTTAAAATGTCTAAAAGATACAAACAGAACCAGGCCGATAACAACCTATTTCATTTTGGGTTAATTAAAATGCTTGTGGTTTGTCATTTGGGGTTACGCCAAGACTGTTGGAATGATTTTCTTAAACGAAATAATTTTGATGACTCAAGCCCACCACAAGTTGACAAACCTGTGGTGAGAGAGAGTAAGTCAGTACCCTTTGTGCCTTACAATGCTCTGTTACCTAAACCCCTACCCGATTCACCTTTTGACATACCCAGTTCTGTGACCAATCATGTCGAAATTGTTAAACCCATGGCTAAAAGGCCTAAGGCCAAACCTACTGTGAATTCTAAAGGCAAGAGGAACGCCCGATTAATCTCTCGCATGGAAAGAAACAAACCGAAGATTCCTGTCAACCCTGACCCTATTATGGTGAGTGGAGATTCTGACTCAGAGGTTGAACGATACCTGGCAACTGAGTATCCCTATTCTGAAGGTTTGTGTGATAAACCCTCATACTATTTTGTCAAAAACCTACCACCTTGCTTGCAAAATGATCCTAATTTTCCTGGCATCAAAATGTCTTGTGAAACCCCCGGTGACTCTTCAAGTCCCCCTCCTGTTCTATCCGAACCAGCTGCTCCACCATGTGATCAGTGTGGCGCATGGTTAGAAAGGTATTACCTCGACGTGCCAATGATGCAGTCCAGAATTCGTGCTCTGGAAGATCAAGTTGCAATGCTCACCAATCAAAAGGCAAAGATGCCATCCACTGATAAGAAACAACGAACAACAGGTTCGATTTTGTTTAAAAACGTGGAGTCGGCTACAACGGTCGTCAATTCAAAATTGGCATAGCTCGAGCAACCTCACTGGTATGATTATCACCTGTTTATATGATAAACCCACCGCTCTGTTTACACCGTGGATTTGCTTTGTCACATAAGCATGCATTATTGTATATAATTTTGTTTTGATAAATCGAATTTCGTTATTGTTTTAAGTTTCGATTGGATTTGGCTTTGATTCGATTGATCGTGGGATATATTTGATTGTTTTAATTTAGCTTCAATTGAATACTCTGTCGATTATTGAAGTTGTTAATATTTTTCTAAACATAGGTTGTTTCTGGTATTCCAATTTTTGAACACAGTCAATATCTCATTTCGAATTGGTTATATTCTATACGATATGGTTGGCAATTATGGTTAACTGTTGTGATTTTATATTCCATGTCTCTTGACCAATTTGAACACCATTCTGTTAAGGCATAACTAAATTCCAACCGATCGATTCGCATTGTTTGACCGTGTTATCAGCTTGGTTCATATTGCAACAAATATATTGTTTAAATTTGATTTGTTGAACGAAAATGATCATGCCCAGGATTACGATTTGTTTCATATTTGACTCAGTCATGATTCGATTCGATTGATTGCCCAGTTTATGATTATCACCTTTGTCAATTTGTGACGGTTGTGATCGTTATTGTGATCCTGTTTGCTGATTGTGTAACGCCCTACGATCAAAATCTATGGCAAAGTTTGTTGATGCTGTTGTGCATGTTTCATGTTGACTATAATCGTAACGGCCTTTCCTTATTGGCATTTGATTAAAAAAATATGAATCTTATACAACAGTAACAAATCGATTATGATTGTATCAATTATGATTGTGTTACATTGTATTTTATACTATATGATTTACCATTGATTTCGTTTGTTATGAAACAGTCCTGTTATGGTTCGACCTTATTTTATGGCAACTAAAAAACAGAGTATCCTTACCCTGTCTCGATTGCATCTTTTTCGATTTTGTTAGTTTGGATGATAAACTGATTGGAATCTTAGTGATTCATTTTGGATATTTATTAAAATAAAATTAAATTGGATTTGATTCTTTTGAAGATATTTCATTTGATTGCTATCTGGTCCTGTATGCTATTTTAGACTAGCTACAGAATCAGATGATTCTGTAGCTAAGTCTGTAGGATCAATTTTTTAGTGTTTTGTTACTGAAATATATCTCTAATTTGATATTTGTGTTCTATTGCAGGTAAATTCGAAATTGCAATTGAATTGATGAGCAGTTAGGGGATGTTTCAAAGATTTGACTTGTATTTCATTTTCTTAGTTTAGGTGATTTTGGGATATCTCCCAGATTATGTAAAACAATTTGATATTATCCACAAGGAAGTTTTACCTTGTGAAGAGACCTATATATACTTATGATTTTTGTAATAATCATGATCCTCATTCATGGGAGAACAAGGATATGAAGATTTAATACAGACTGAAGTAGAATTTGATGTTTTGTCACAACTTTAGCTTCTCAATATATCAATATTTTGTTTCATGTTGTGTATATCAATTTGTATATGGTTTATGACTACTTTAGATATCTAAATCATGTGCAAATGATATAATTTTGATCACTGCAATTCATATTTTGTCTCTTCCTAATAGATAAAAGACATAACAATTGTTAATTCAGTTTGTGAATGACAGGTTTATCTTCATGAATTGAATTGTTAAATATAAGTCTTTGTATAACAGGTTTCCCTTATTGCAGAGATTTATAATCATAAGATTGTTATGATTCTTTTTTATGTCTTGTTTTCCCTGTAAACACTTCGAAAAGCAGCACAGCCTCTCGTTTACGAGAATCTCATGGACTAACCGGTGCGAGTTTCCTTCCTCCGACCAGCTTTGAAGCCATCATACACAGGGCAGACTTGGAGCGTTTCCAGGTCAGTTAGTCTTTTGTTCACTGTTTTCATTAAGTAGTTTAATTTAGATATAAGTTTAATTAGATTTATATTAGATTGTTTAATTTCAGTAAATATATTAGATTGTTTAATTTCAGTAGTTTTATTTCTTTTTCATAAAATATAGAAAATCAAAAAGAGATTCTTGGCTGTCTTAGGGAAGAAAACACATGAGTTTTGCAGGTTTTAATTAAATCTATAGGTTGTTTATAGTGTACATTTGTGAATAAGTAATATCCCAGCTGGTAATTAGATAGTTGATTTGAGTTATTAGTAGATTGTATATAACAGTTAGAATAGTTTATAATTAGTTTTAGTTTAATTTAGTAGTTTGTTTTAATTAGATTAGTGTGTTAGTTTGTTTGTTTTAATTAGTTTGTTTTAGTTAATTTTAGTTTGTTTTATTAGTTTATTTGTTTTAGTTATATTAGTTAGTTAGATAATTTTTTCTCTTTGGTTTTCTTAAAAGACCTTAGAGCGGCCAACGGAGCCGTTAAACTCGTCAGGGTGGTCCATTCCAAACGGCTTGGGTTATTTAGACAACCCCGGACCGATTCCACTCTCTCAGTTGACGGACGGTCAATTTCGCTCGTCAACAAGCACTAAGAAAAAGCATAACAAAAATGGCACTGCACAAATAAAACCATGAGACACCATATATACATGGTTCACCCCAGGGTGGGGCTATGTCCAAAAACCTCTTCGCCTCTTTATTATTTGCCAAAATCTTACATTCAGTCACTTCTGTTCACTAAGCCACATAGTTGAACTTTGCACAAGATAGGAGATTTGTGCACTAAGCACCAGATCCTCCTTCTTTATCTTCCAAAAATAGGTCGAATGCACAGAGCCAAAATTCTCTTATCACGACACTTAACACCTTCTAAAAAATAACAGTCGAGCACAAAGCCTCAACCACATACATTCCTTCACACAAAGCACTACTACCTCTTCTACAATACATTCCTCTTTATTTATAGTTTACAAAATCTTACAATAAGGCCTAATTATGGGGAAAACCCATGGGATGACATCTAATAAACCCATTAAAAAACCTAGAGGACCCCTTAATAGGTCCACATAACCGTCAAAATAGGTGATATCTGTGATCTTAGCTCCGCTTGGGCGCTTCTACTTCGATCAGCATGTTGAAGTCCCAAAAGTAGGCCAAAACCTCCAAAACTAACCAAAGTTTCCCCAAAACTTGGGCGAGAGCCAACAGGCCCCCAACACTCACCTGTGACTCATCCCGAGTCACTCAAGTCCAAAAAATGATTCTTCAAAATCCTCGAGCTTAACTCAAGCTGCCTCGACTTGTTGCCTCGCCTGAGCCTTCTGCTGAATGAGCTCCTGGATTGTCTACTCTATAATAGGCCCTTCTAGGTGTTGTTGTACTACTGCAACTACTTTATCTAATTGTGAACCCTAGAAATCAATATATTTGAACACCTTGCAAGCTTCTTCCTGCACAAGTTGTAATTTCTGTGTTACTTCCATCACTGTACCCTGGAGAGCAGTGATTTGCTTCTGTACTGTGCGCTACTCCTGGGATCTCTTCATCATGATTTTTGCGTTTCCTTTGCTTCTTCATCCCACTATACTGTCTGACATGTTCAAATTGCGTAACCATCGGGCTTACTATAGTGTCAATGTCATATAACTCTGCATCTATGATAGGTACAAGAAATTCTTCTGTCCAATCCTTTATAATATGTTCCATATCTGCATCTGTAAGCTTATAGTATGGCTGAAATCTTTCCTGGTGCTCATCTCTTTATGTGATGATGTAAATGAAGTGGGGATCAATGAAAAACTTCGCTATGGGCCAATACTGATTCAGGGTATGCGATGTCATATGAGGGACTGCTTCAATGGAGGCTTTAAACTGTTGATAATATCTGTGAAACATGACATTAGAATGCCACTTCTTCGTCATGTCATTGGTATACCACAGGGTGGAAAATCGAGTGGCCAAGGGCTCCGTAGGTTTAATATCTAGAAAAGTATCTCCTTCAAGCATATTCTAACCCAAAAATGCAATCAGGATGATCAACCAATTGTAGTGAAAATAATATCCTAAGTCCTAGGCTTCACGATTTTTTTTTTCTAAGTTGTTGACGAGGCAGTTTGCCCATTTCATCTTTAGGCCCTCCACACACTTTCCTGTGAGGTCCACCACAAACCTAGTGACTTGTGTGGGGTGGTTCTTCCTCACTATATTTCCAACTAAGAGTTGGCAAGCAAGGTGCAATGTGCCATCTTGTATAGAGGATACCTTGTAACCTCACTTCCCCTTTTCTACCTCTCCATAGGCTTCTTTGATGCATTGGGCTAAAGAACAATTTGAGGTCTTCCTTGGGTAGAACTGTTGTGGGTCAGGACCCTTCAAAATTAAACCTATGATCTGTTAGATCAGCTTCAGATCCACAATAATTCATCTGTCAATCTATAGATATCCGCCATGATAGCATGACAAAAGGAGTTTAATGCAAGTGTTAACCTCCTGGTGGCGACCAAAATGAAAAATATTCATTACGATTAATATGGTTGACAGCACCAACTGCTTGATCCATGGCTGTGGGACAAGGCAAGGTTTTTTTCTGGTTGTCTTCATTAAGTAACGGTGAGGAGCTAGCGTGGCATCGTTCCTCCAGTCTCCTAAGTTGAAGTCACTGTGCTTCAATAGAAGGATTTTCCTTGACCGACTCCCTACTATGCGAATTCTTTTCAGAATGTACGCGATGAACATGAAGTAATCAAAATAATGGGGGATTCTATCATGGTTAACGATGCCAGCTAGAGGCAAAATATACTCAGGCAAGACTGACGAGATCTGCTTCATGTTGGCCAGATCACTGCAGTGCTTTCTTCTTCGTTCAGTTACGGGGTTGATGTAGGTGGAATGCTGTCCAGTCGAAGGGGAAGCCTACAGTCCTTTAGTTGAAGAGGCTTGAATACCTTTAGATACATGTTTGTGGGACATGAGTTTACTAAGAACTTCCTCGACATAATTCTCCAAGTCGTTGGGTTCGACCGACATTCTATCTTTTAACAGACAGGGGATAGACAAACAGAAAGGTGGGGTATACTTTCAGATAACGACAAGCATCACAGTTTGATACTTGGACAATTATCGACTTAAATCAATCAGTCACGGGTAGTAAAAAGTGGCCCCAGTGCCATGATCGATGAGTTAAATAATTGAGGTGGTGTGACGGATCTTCCAATGGAAAGGAAGTAAAGTTAAATGCTTCCATTAATATAAATCTAGCTGTTATGGCGCAGTATCAACATCCAAAAGAATTCTATAAAACTATAAATTCATTTCCTAACCATATGTAGTGTCATTCTAATGGTCGGGGCACCTAAAAAGGTTATATAACTCATCAGGATAAAGTCCAAATCTGCGCAGACCTGCTGTTCCAACGAGGTTCAAACCCTGCGAACCTGCCTCCTGTGAGGTTTCGATCTGAGAAGTATTCCATATAGTTTCCTTAACTTATTGTAGCTTTTCCAACTTAACCTTATTTTTATTGAACTTGCTTTCCTTCTTTCCTTTTATCTAAGTCTCTTTAACTGTTTCTGGAATCCTCTTTCCATTTTTATTCTTATCTTCCCCTAGTGTAGTGGCTTCACACTATTGAGGTACCCTCAAAGGTTCTGAATTTAATATCCCTTTTCTTAACACTTCCTAAGTGGGCACACTTCTCTCTTGGATAGATAGGTCCTTCAAGCCTTCTTGCATTATTTAAAATTTGATATCTAATTATTTTTCTTTCTGTCCCTCCCGTGTTGTTATTTTTCTCTGTTCCTTTGACTTATCCTCTCGTTCTTATCTTAGTTGGTCTATTTTCCTAGCTATGAGATCCCTTAATTCTTGTTTTTTATTTTATGTAGATTCTTCCTCTTCTTTCCTTCTGATTCGATCCTTCTCAATCCAAGTCTTACCTAACAAAAGTGGTAAAGGGGTGTTTTCCTCAACAAACCTAATGAATTCAAATTCTTCTTCAGTCGATGTTCGATGAACAATAATAGGTATAGTAGTTACTCTTCCACATAAAGTTATCATATTTCCCTTAAACAAGCCTGTCCTTCCTAAAGAAGGTACCACAATAGGCTTTCCAAAAACTTCCCAATTTTCTTCTGTCATAATATTCACTTGTGTTTCTTCATCCAAGACTATACAGTCTATGTCAAAGTATTTTATTCTTTCACTTATGCATTGTTTTTCTTTCAGGATTTCTGGTAAACTGACATCTTTATGAAATCCATCATTTATTCCAACTGTAATAACATATTACAAACTTCCTCTGACCTTTTCTCTTTATGACTTTCTAACATACCCTTAGTCTCTTGACTTTTTTCATAATTTTCTTGTCTTATGTCCCTCCCTTCAAATTTAGCAATAATCCTTCGACAATCCTCAACCTTACGACCAACAATCTTACAAAAAATACAAATAGGGCCTACGTCAGGGAATTGCTTAGCAATATCTCCCAACCGTATTCAATTATAAGACAAATTCAATCCTCTTTTTCACTTAAATGTTCCCCAATCTTTTCTGTACTGTGCACTTCCCCTAGGATCATAGTGTTGGATCTGCAATCTGCAAAAAATCTTTCTAGGTTCCTACATCCACTTATCAGTCCAAAAACTCTTTCTATGCATAGGAATAACATATCTTTCTTCATTTCCATTAAATTTACTCAAATCAACTCTTTCTTTCAACTGTTCCCTAGCCTTCAGACTAGGACAAAATCTATTAAACATACTTAAATTCATGCTTTCAAAACAAAAAGTTTTCACTTATCTTTCTCGTACCAAAACATAAAGATTGCCTCTTTTAGAATATTACCTCTTTTCTTCAAAACAACTTACTTTCTTGGCACAAATATTCGTAAGTCAAGTAGAGTACCGCATACTTCAACATCAAACCTATGCATAGATATTTTATTTTTCTTCACTTCATCCCAACAATCAGAGTTCCAGGTCCCAACAATCACAGTTTTAGGTCCTGACAAGAGAACCATTTGTTGGCATAGGGGTAGACCTAGGGTTCAATGCTTAACATCACACCATCAAAACCTTGAATACTAGCCCTTTGGTAACACTTGTGAAGCAGGTGAAGTCTCACCCGAGGTATAAGCAGGGGGGGTTACAGGATGCATGTGTCTGTAACCAATATGGGACACGATTTTGTGATAAGATCACTTCACAGAATATTTTGTTAAGTCTTAGGAAGTGAACATGCATTTTTTTATTAACCTCATTAACATCGCTTTGCATAATCAAAGACAAGGAAGTGTAGTAACAACAAGTGATTATGCACCCTGAGCACTTAGCACTTAACACTGTGAATTAAGTCTAGCATTCATTTAACCTTTAACATAAGTAAAGTACTTAAGCAACAAAATATATATTCTTTACACATAATAATTAAAACACTAAGAAAAAGAATAACAAAAATGACACTGTACAAAGAAAACCATGAAACACCAGATATATGTGGTTCACCCCAGGGTGGGGCTACATCCACATACCGCTTCGCCTCTTTATTATTCACACAAATAATACATCCCGTCACTCCTCTGCACTGAGCCACAGAGTTGAACTTCGCACAAGACAATATATCTACGCTGTTATCACCATAAGAAATTTTTATGGAATCCAAGTCTCAGGACTTAGCGAGGGGCTAAACCAGTGTAGAGATGCGATAAAATGGAGGACGGAGATACATCTAGTGGAATGAAGCTAGGTTTAGCGGGGAATAGAGTTGATGAAACATGGAGGACCGTAGATCTCAGGCACCACATATCAACGGTTAGCAACCATATCAGGTGGAGAACTAGCACGAGGTTTAATTATTTGAAAGCGTGCCGATGAAAATACCGTGGTTTTGCCTCAAGACCATGTGTTTCCACTAGATGCATATCGGGGAAAAAATATTTCTACCCCAAAATTCTTTTCCTTGTCCCTGATATCGGGAAGAGTATATAAGGAGAGGGCCCTTGCTATTATTTTATGATATTTCAAATCATTTGAATGTTTGAAATTGGCGTAATCACTCCATTCGAACTGATGCTCAACAGTGCACCAGTCTTGCGTGTTCTCCGCTTATTCAAAGTTATTTTTCATTATTTCCATGGAACCTGACATTATGTCCATAAAAAAACAAGATATGGCCTTGAAAGAAGAATCCCTAATTCACAGAGACTTTGATGTGTTCACAACTGTAATAGCCATCTCCCCTGTTTCCGTATCCAGAGCCAATTTGATGGATAATGTAGGGAGACAATTACCTTTCCTCAAAGTAGTCCAAGCCTCCTTAGTCCCTTATGACGTTGAAATCATATTTCCCTTCCAATAATTCATAAGCTGGTGTGTGGAACAATATTCACAAGAAGAGAAGGTCGTTTTAAATAAGTTAGGATCAGAGGTCTTGTGCAGAGTAGATAACCCATCAATTTGACATGCCCTCGGCATACCATAGTCGCCCGTCGCAATGTCTGAACCATTCAAGGAAGAAAAAATAATTACAGTCTATAGAGAATTCCCCCCCGAGGTCAAAACCCTATTTTTGCAGACAATTGTTAAACCCGAACATTATTATGAGAGTCTATCACTGCCTATGAATGTAAGCGTCATGGTTATTGAGTTCCAGTGGGCCTATTCCATACTCATTCAGATTTTAGGTTTAGATAATGACAAATTTGTATTTGAGGTCATGTTAGGTTTTCTGTTACCCTTTTTTCAGTTAGAGTCCAGTCAGTCAGTTTGTATCATTTTTGAAGAGTTCATAGTTGATAATGTACACAAGAAGCTAGTGAATTTCCAATCACTAAGGCACTTCAGGTATTACACACACTGTTGGCACAGGGGTAGACCCAGGGTTCAACAATACAACAACAAACCAAAAAAACCTTAACTACTGGCCCTTTCGGCAACACCTGCGAAGCAGATGAGGTCTCACCCGAGGTAGAGGCAAGGGTGGTTGCAAGACTCAGGTGTCTACAACCTTAGCTGGGACACAGATCTGTGATCGTATCACTTTGAAAGAACTTATAATATATCATTCATCAATATTCCACTTAGATCTACTTCGTTGCTATAACAAAGAATCATAACATTCACTTAGGTCTAGATTATTTTAACACTTAGCAACAACAAGACAGATCAGATCTTGTAGACCAAGTTTTTAGCATATTCATACACATCGGATTTGGAAATCATATAGATTTCTAGCACTAAGAATAATAAAGTATATATAATCACATCTAAGCACTTAGAAATACAAAACATCTAATAAGAAACACAAAGAACAACACACAGTATTTATGTGGTTCACCCCCACCCTGGGGCTACGTCCACCAACTCTTCTTCTTTATTGGCTTTAGTCGATTAGGTTACAACACAGAGCTATCAAAATCCTACTCTTCATAGGACAGGAGATCTTCACGCACCTCTCCAGATCCTCCTTCCTTGAGTAGATCTAGTACAGAGCCTCCTTACAATCTGTGCACTCAACACTTACAATACTTTCACTTAGATCTGCAAGTCAATCACATAGATCAATTCTAGCACTAATCCCTTCGCTAATATTCTCCTCTACTTACATCACCTAGGTATCTATTTATACATTACAAAAGTGGGCTTAAGCATGGGTAAACCCATGAGACGACATCCCTTTCCCATTACATTATCCCAAAACCTAAAAAGGACCAAAAAAGTGGGCTGAGATCTCGTGATCTTTTATTCGCTTGGCGCTCCATCTTCAACAGGTTGTCGAATTCCCAAAAATGGTCAAATATGACCAAGTATTCCTCAAAACTTGGTCAAGGGACAACATGCTCCCAACACTCACATGTGACTCATCCCGATTCACTCAGTTCTGTGCAATTCAGCCTCGAATTCCTCGAGCTTGGCTCGAGCTTCTTCGACCTGCTGGTTTTCTGCTGCCTCTTTCTCGGTGAACTCTTGGATGAGTGTGTCATTTACTGGTCCCTCGAGGCACTTCTATGCTAATATGATGACTTGTTCTAGCTTTGTTCCTTGGTTATCGATCTCTGAAAATATCATGTATGCCTTATCCTTCATGGGTTGGATTCGCTGAGTGAACTCCATTACTTGACTTTGAAGTCTTTGAATCTACTACTGGGTGGTGCATTTCTCATGAGACCACTTCATTCTCTCTACGAATGATAGGGCCTTCAACTGCACCTATAGTGTTTTGGCTTCATGCCTCGCCTCCTAGAGCTGCGACTCCAATTTATGCAATTTTGGATTCTTGGTTAGGTTCTCATATATCTGTGCACTTCTGCTACTTAACTGTTTTCATTCTTTAGTGAGTGTTTTAATCCCTTCTACCGTGCTCTAGGCAGTCCTTTCTCACTGGTTGCTCACTTCTTGTGGGGTTTGTGGTATGGTATGAAGTTCTAATTCCATGACTCTTTGTTGGAGCTGTTGAATAACTTCGACAAGCTTCATCACTTGGAATTCTATGGGTTCTTTTTCCTTCTTCTCTAAGCCAGTCACAGAGCAGAATGCTCTATTGACTGCTTCTTCAATCTCTATCTTCTTCGCGAGCAACTTCTCTTTCTCTTTTTGGATCTTCGCCCCATATTCTTCAAATTTCTCTTGGATAGCATCCTTCTCTTGTTGAGTAGCTCAACGTTACTCAATGACTTCCTCCTATGCCTACTTTAATTTCTGGGTGGCCTGCGTTGTTTCTTCCTGTGATTTCCTAAGGCATACTTCGACTGTGTCAGCAATCTTGTAGAGTTGAATTGGTTCATCTTCCTCCTCTATTGTTCCTTCCGTCAGGGGTGTAGTTGAGACTGCATGGTTGGACTGGAAGGCTTGTTGTACTCCTTGGAGCCTGATCTTGATTCTGTTGTACATTGTCCCTTGCTTAGCTTCCTTCTTTTCTGTTATCTCTTCTATGGATTCATTCATAATTGCGATGAGGAAACTGAAGTCATCTGGAGTGAGTGTGGTCTGCAAATTAGTTACAAGTGCTTTTGATTTCTTTCAGAAGGAAGGTTTTGGAGGTGAACCCTTCCTCTTCTTTAGGATTTATACTTTGTCTTCTGGCCTCTATTCGAATTCTTCTAAGTCTTTTCCATTGCCTCCTCGATCTAGTGTAATGGATGAAGTTCTTATAGATTTGTTGTCTACATCCTGGATTTCCTCATCCTTCATTGTATTTTTAGTTTTCTTTGTCTTACTGGGCCCAGGTGTATCCTGCATAGCTTCTGGGCTGTCGATGTCGGACATTTCTGTGGGGTCTGCTGAAATAAGGAGGTCCACCAACCATTCCTCGGTGATCTCCTCTAGGTCGTCTTCTGTCAGATTATAATAAGACTAAATTTGTTCCTTGTGCTCATCAACATGTGCTGTAATGTATATGAAATGGTGGTTCACATCAAACTTCATTAGAGGTCTAAACTTGTGTAAAGTATTCGGGGTCATACGAGGCTCGAATTGGATGGCGAGCTTTAACTGGGTGTAGTAGGTATGGAAGACGACATTGGATTTCCACTGCTTGTTCATATCGTTCGAGTACCATAGTGTACTGATCTTCACAGCCAGTGGTTCAAAGGGGTCGATGTCTTGAAAGGTTGCACCTTCTGGTAGCTCCCATGCAGCAAAAGCTATAAGTATCAAGAGCCAACTAAAATGGAATTCATTCCCCTGATCCTGGGCTTCTTTGTAGTCAATCTCTAGTTTATTCACCAGGTACTTCGCCCAATTCATATGTAGTCCCTCTGCGCACTTCCCTACGATGTCTACTACAAAGCCGGATACTTGCATCAGTCGATTCTTGCGTACCAACTTCCCTGCGATCAATTGACATGCGAGGGGAACTGCGCCACTTTCAATAGAATCTACATTGTAGCCTCGTGCACCTTTATCAACATCACCATAGGCTTCTTTGATATTCTTCACAAGAGCACGATCCACGGTCTTTCCAGGATAGTAATCATGGGAATTAGGGCCCTACATGATAATCCCGGTGATCCGATTGATCAACGTTGGATCAACTGTTATTCGACGGTTTAACCATAGGTATCCTCCATGGTATGTCGTTAGCAACAACTTCACACAAGCATTCACTTCCTGGTGTCTTCTGATGTGTAGTATCTTCATAACATTCAACAGGGTGGACTGCACGAGGTTCATAGTCCATTGTTGAGGGACAATCTTTGAGTTCTTGCCTTTCGTCTTCATCATATATTTATAAGGAGAGAGCATGCCATAATCCTTCTGATCACCCAAGATGTAGTCACTGAACTTTAGGGCCGCTATCTTGTTCTGGTATATGCAGACTGTGCGTACCCCTTTCAACAAGTATGCAGTGATGAGAGTGTACTCAAATTCCCTAGGTACACTGTCTCCATTGATCGTACTGCTCATAGGTGCTATGTAAGAAGGTAGGATGGATGGAACGAACTTCGTGTTTTCCATATCGTTTTTATGTTTGGTTCTTCTTTATGAATTAGCTCAGGATGTTCCTGATCGAGTAGTTGATGGGGAGGATTGCACTCCTTTCATCGATGATGCCTGTAAACCTGTAGATAGTCCTCTCTCCGACATGACTCTTTCAGTTCTGAGGCTAGCGAGTACCTCTCTTACAGATTCTTTAGCTGTGCTAAATTTGTCGGACATATACGCTCAGGCTCAATATCTCAGGTTCTCAAAATAAGGTAGGTACTGTAAAGAGTAAGCGTAGAGTAATCACTGGTCATAATGCATGTAGTCTACGGGCTCAAATTCTCAATCAGAAAAAGTGCCTTCCATGCATGGCACGATGGAATAAGTAAGCAATTATGTAACAACTCGTTGGTAATGGATATGGGGCTTCATTGACTCTTGTTTTTTCCATTATGTCACACTCTAACGGTTTGGTGATGAGCCATCAATTATTTTCAATCCATTCAGAGCGATAGTCGAACAGATATATCGGCTTCTAATGGCTATATTACTTCGCCATGGTGAAGTGTCCTATGTCGTTGTTCTGATATCCCGAGGAAGCTCAAATTCTGCAATTTTTCCTTCTGCGAGGCTCCCTGTAGAACCTATTATAGTCTTTCAATCTGGGATTTCTTCTTACTGAGCTTTCTAACCTTCTTCCCAGTGAACTTCATCTCGGTGATCCGTTTTCCATTATGATTATTATCCTCATCAGATATAGTCACTTCGCGTTGTCGATATTCTTTCTTCGGTTTGAAGGGTAATACTTCTTCATCGTCTGGAACATGAATCTCAGTCCCATATGGTTCTTCTATTGTTCTTACAACTTTGAAATCCGAGTTCCTGGTGTCAAATAACTCTGATTTGTTATCCTGTTCTTTCATCAAGTAGGCGATCTTTCTAGTCATGAAATCCATTAGGTCTTGCTTCTTCTTTTCTAGGGTTTCCTTTTCTTCTTTTCTTCGAATCTGGTCTTTCTCAATCCAAGTCTTTCTTAACAAAGCCAAAAATGGGGCGATGTTCTTAATAAACTTGATAACTTCAAATTCTTCTTCTACCGAAGTTCCATTGATGCTCAGAGATATCTGGGTAATCCTTCCACATAGGGTTACCAATTTTCCTTTAAACAAACTTATTCCTCCCATTGAAGGAATCATAGCAGGCCTTCCTAGGGTTTCCCAAGTTCTTTTTGTCATAATATTCACCCGTGTTTCCTCATCCAGAACATATTCTATGTCGAAGTATCCTATTTTTACTTCGATTTGCTCTTTGTTTTTGAAGATTTCTGATAAACTGACATATTTATGCCCATTCATAGTTTCTTTCATTTGTATTAATATTTTTTCTGATTCTTTCTGGGGTTTTTCTATTTCTGGATCTGTCTTAGGGTTTTCTTCATGTAGATTCATTGTTTCAATCCTAGCAATCATTCTAGGGAAATCCAATACTTCATGGTCCAAAGCTTTGCAACAGAGACAACTAGGTTTTCCACCAGGGCATTCCTTAGCTAGATGTCCTGGTCGTCTGCAACTATAACATAGGGTTAATCCTCTCTTGCTTTTAAATGATTCTTATCCTTTTCTGCACTACACACTAGGATCATGGTAGCTAGCCTGGAAAAAAATCTTTCTAGGATCCTACATCCATTTGTTAGTCCAAATATTCTTTCTATGCATAGGTATAACATATCTATCACTGTATTTATCAAATCTATTCATATCAAGCTTCCTTTCATCTATTAATGCCATAGTTTCCAAGCTAGGATAGAATCTATTAAACATACCTAGATCCATAATTTTTTTTCACTTATTGTACTTCTACAGAGCACAAAGCTTTCAGATCTATTTTTTTTTTAACTATTCTTACCTTTATCAGAAAATTGAGCTTACATATATTACCTCTTTTCTTTAGAGACTTCCAATTTTACCTTTCTTAGAGCACAAATCATTCAGATCTCACTTCTTTTTATTCAGACCTGTCCTTCCTTCTTTAGCACAAAGTTTTTTAGAGCAAGTGGATTACTGTGCGCTAGGGTACAGGTCCTCGCATAGAGCTTTTATAGTTTCAGGAGAAATCTTTTCACAAAGCTTCCTTTTCCTTAGTTCCCAACAATCACAGTTTTAGGTCCCAAAAACATAACCATTTGTTGGCACATGGTTCAATGCCACAACAATGCACCAAAAAAACCCTAACTACCAGCCCTTTTGACAACACCTGCGAAGTAGATGAAGTCTCACCCGAGGTAGAGGCAGGGGTGGTTGCAAGACTCAGGTGTCTGCAACCTTAGTTGGGACACAGATCTATGATCGTATCACTTTGCAAGCACTTAGCATAGATCATTCATCAATATTCCACTTAGATCTACTTCACCGATATAACAGAGAATCACAACATTCACTTAGGTCTAGATTATTTTAGCACTTAGCAACAATAAGAAAGATCAGATCTGGTAGACCAAGATATTAGCATATTCATACACATTGGATTTGGCATTCATATACATCTCTAGAACTAAGCATAAGAAAGTCTATCTAATCACATCTAAGAACTTAGCAATACAAAACATCTAATAAGAAACACAAATAAAAACACACAGTATTTACGTGGTTCGCCCCCACCCTAAGGCTATGTCCACCAACTCTTCTTATTTATTAGCTTTAATCGATCAGGTTACTGCACAGAGCTATCAAAATCCTACTTCTCATAGTGTTATCACTGAAATTTCGTCTGCACAGGGAGACAAGAACTCCGCATCGTCAGCACAGAAAAACAGTCATTCATGGCACAAGGATCAGTTCCACAACACAGCAAAAGGGCCAAAACTATACAAAATTGGCTAAAAAATTAAAAAGCGCATCGCGCCCATGGAAAACGCGCGCACGCGCGCAACATCTTCGTATGTAGGGCGCATATGCGCGACTGTGGGGTGCAAAACCCGTGCGCCTGCCAAACGACGCATTTATGAAGCTGGTCGGCCTCCCAACCACTAATGGATCGGCTCCCAAGTCGATTTGACATCAAATCCGAGCTCAATCTGCGAAGGGAGGCTGGTCAAAGACCTAGTTGTGCCCTAAAGAGCCCCTTTTCACATTCAAAA
>ML804370.1:133492-155731 GCA_009831015.1 Picea engelmannii
TTTTATTTTTTGTTTAATTCTTGTTAATAGCTTAGTTGTTTCTTTCTAACCTTTTACCATACAGCTGTCATGACTAGCAGAGCCCAACTAGGCATGTAAGCACTCACTTTTTGCTCACACATCGACGAAAAGAGTGCAAACACATAGGACAGGAGATCTGTGCGCACCTCACCAGATCCTCCTTCCTTGAGTAGATATAGCACAGAGCCTCCTTACAATCTGTGCACTCAACACTTACAATACTTGCACTTAGATCTGCAAGTCAATCACATAGATCAATTCTAGCACTAATCCCTTGGCTAATCTTCTCCTTTACTTACATTTCCTAGGTATCTATTTATACATTACAAAAGTGGGCCTAAGCATGGGTAAACCCACGAGCCGACATCCATTTCCCAGTAAATTGTCCCAAAACCTAAAAAGGACCCAAAAAGTGGGCCGAGATCCCATGATCTTTGCTTCACTTGGCGCTCTGTCTTCGACAGCCTGTCGAAGTCCCAAAAACAGTCAAATATGATGAAGTATTCCTCAAAACTTGGTCAAGGGCCAACACACACTTGCTGAAAATGTTCCTAGAGACAAACAAGACAGAGTTCCCTGAAGCCCCATTCATCTCGATTGAATGCAAAGCAATCACAATGCTCATTTTTATCAATAAGATCATGTCCATAGTTTACAACTTAATCTTCAACACCAGTCTGCCAAGAGTTTTAGAAGATATGAAAAGTTATTTGTAGCCAAATCCAAAGAAAAAAGTGGGAGATTGGGTGTTGTTCATGCACTCTATTGTAATTTGGGTATATGGTTTTCAAGAGGCCCCCTACCTTCTACCTGTTTTCTTGACACCCAGATTTTTTTCCCTAGAGTTCATCAAGCAAAGAATTATCTTAGAAACAAAACATTTCTTGAAAATGCACAAGGCATCTAACCTGAAATTTCCTTTCATTATAGGACCCTTTGTTGTGAAGAATAGATCTTGTTTATCTCAGATACAGGCCAAACTCAAGGAGTTTGGATTTTCACAACTACAAGGGAGGAGATATGATCCACATGAGGTCATATATAAAAGAATATTGATAAGAAAACAATGCCCTTATGAACATGAGTATGTTGAAGGCTTTGATAAATTGGCAAATCTAGAAACTTGTGTTGATATGGAAGTCATTTTGTAGCCTGTTCAGAGACAAAAATAGGGTTAACCCTACAACAAACTCAGACACAAAGAAATCCTCCAAGGATGATTATTAAAGCTCCTAAGATGAGTGTTTATAGAAAAAGGAGCAGTTCAGAGGCCCTGGGCACCAGTGACCAACAAAGTGTCCCTAAAATGATAAAGATCATATAATCCCCACAAATAGTGGATCTGGAGGAAGAAGAGTCTAAAGGGAAAGTGAGTATGGCTATGGTGGAAGGTGGCACCAACAAGGATGAAACTTGTAAAAGAATCATGCCCCAAAGTGAAAGAAGTTCAAGATCTTTTAGCAACAAGAAACATGTCTTTGATAAAACACCTGAAGAAGTCTATCAATACAAAGAAGATTTAGTGAATCAATATGATGTGAAAGTGAACTTGTCCATGAGTGAAATAAGATATCTGATACCCATGGTGGAAAGGATTTCTCAGCATAAGTCTTCCCTGTTTTTAGTCAGGGAAGTAGAAAAGAAGACACTCAACATAGCTGTGGCAGATGAGGATAAAGTGTCTGAAATTTAGCTGCATTATGAAAATATCAGTTCCCTAGACAAGGTGAAGTTCCACAGAAACACCAATGACATGATATATTCAGAATACCTAAGTATGAGCTTGAAGGCTTCAAGGTTGAAAAATCATGCACTTAAGTTGGAGGGGCAATTGAGGAAAGAAAAAACATCCACCAGATCTTGGCAGACCCAAGTCAAAATATTAGAATATGAAGGCCCTCAAGGGGTAAAATATTCCTTAGAGGAGAAAGACAAGATGATTCAAATAATGAAGAAGAGGCTAAATATGTCTTCCACATAGCATCCACAAACAACAGAGCCGGTTGCCCTAGAACAAGAAAAAGAAACATTTTGACAGGAAGCATTGAATTACAAGGCTAACATATTTTTGTTGGAAAAGGAAAGGGAGAAATGGTCACAAGGACATGCAAAGGTATCAAACATGGATGTAGCTGTACCTGGTACTACAAAATCTAGTTCAAACACTGAGGAAATTATCTAGGCTATGTCACAAGTTAGTTAAAAGAAGGAGAAATCAAAAGCCTTAAACGAGTTATAAAAAACCTGTAGCAAGAAATGAAAATGAAAGATGAGAACATGGCCCAGTTCCGAAAAGAAAATCAAGATTTTGCTGGAAAGAGTAGACAAGTTGAAGATGATGTTGAAAGGTAATTCTCTTTTGCAGGGAGCTAAACACGTAATTTGGGACTCTATTTCTGCTGAAGCTACTAAGTTCTTGGTGTACCTAAATTTCATAAATGACAAAGATAGCATGGCCATCACAATTAGAAGCAGGTGCACTGCTTTGAATGAGACACTAGTGAAAAAACCCTCAGAGTGGGCCCATATTGCTATAAATTTTTTGAATTCCATTCCCACTACTAAGCTTCAGACCATTGAGGTAAAAGATAGGACTACACTGATCATTTGGGCCAGGAGGATCATTAATAAGCACAACTTGCTCAAGTCAGTTCAAACCAAATCTATACAGATGGAGTAGAGTATAAAGGAATTCAAGGATCTGTTTGAGAAATTTTTCATCAAAGGCCTCCCACCATTCTAGGATGGAAAATGGAAATTATATGATCTAGAGGAATACAATTCTCTCCTCGCCCAATGCGGAATGGATCATTCTAAGTTTGAAATACCGGGGAAAAATTTGAAAGGACCAAGCCTAGTGGAATGTCTGACTACAAATTTGGAGATCTTAAATTAGTTTAGGATTGTAAATATTGGGTTTCCAACTATGACTTATGGCACTTGCATTGACCTGGATATAATGATAAAGGAAATGATGGATTACAATATCCCTTCCGACTTATAGTGGAAAGAGATCATGCAGATAGGAAAGACAAAATGAAACCTTCTAGGAACCAACAAATAGCCTCCAAATGTCACCGAATTGGCGAGTCCAACAGAAGATCGAAGCGAGACAGATGGCGAAAATAGAAATCGAGTAGCCAGAGAAATCGACCGTTAGTTTATGAAACATTTTTTTTTAATCATTGTAAATTGGTTCACATGCTGAGGTTGTTAGTTGAAATTATTGCAGTCGGTTTTAGAAGCTGAAACATTTCAGTTCAACCGTTGTAATCGAATTGTATAAATAATAGTAGTTCTGGAAGAATTAATGTTGGCAGAAGTGAAAGGACACCTTTTATTTGTTTCTGAACTCAATTGTAATGTTCTGGAGCTGAATTTAATACATATGCAGAAGCTTTTGAAGTCTCTATAAAAATATTCTAATGGTGATGATATGAGTTTTGTCTCCTTTAATTGTATGTATTTCCTATTTTATTTAATTCATTTGCATTTTATTCTATTTAAATTGGAGAGTAAAAGGCCTAGAATTCATCTTGTGCTGATATTGGATTAAGCAATTTAAACTGTGTAATTTTATTCCTAGCTAATTTAAAATTCATTTCAGTAATGCTCTGATGTAGTTATTTGTTTTCTCCTTCCTCTTACACCTTGCTTAAATAAAATTTATGACTCAGATTCATTGCCTCATTTATCCTTTATCCTCTAGAGAGTTCTACCAGTCATTCATTGTTTTCATTCACTTTTAGAATTTTGACTCCATAGCCCTAAGTGTCCCTCCCCTTCCTTGCCAACAACTTTATAAAAACCCCCAAAACAAACTAAATCTAGCCACTGTTTGCCAAAGAAATATCAAGTGACACAAGAGAGTCCTCTCTGAGTTGAGAAGGCTAGTTCTCAAATATAAATTTGGTTGAAACAGTTAGCTCTATCATTTTTCTATTAGCTGGACAAAATTTACAGAGTCATAACATTCTGGCGCTATTTCCGGGTATCGAAAGTGAAATCTTCCCAGGGAAAAATGACTTAAATATTTAGTTATGATCCCTAAGGGTGACAATGGATCAAATACATTATTGGTTAAGATTATTTTTCCCTGGTGACTCTGTTACCAAAGGACCAGTTTCACCAAACAGTGTGATCTAGAAATCCTGGCTCCTAAGAGAACTCACACTAGGAGTAACCCAGACCCAGAAGCTGCAATTCCTGTGTCTGATCCTGAAAATATTGCACATAAAAGAAAGGAAAAACAAGTAACCCAAGTGTTTCATTTATATCGATACGTATCCTTACCCAAGGATGGAGTGAAGAGAATTGAATACCTTGAGTTTGATGTAAAATTTGAACATACTCTATTCAGGACTAAATCTGAATCTTTTTTGAGCGAGGTCATCTTTGATGAAAATAGATTCCAAGATTTTATTTTATCCACATCTGTGAAGCCTATAGTGATTCAAACTCAAAACCAACATCTGTGAAGCCTATAGTGATTCACACTCAAAGCCATGGCAATTAGATTTTCTCCTCTCGTACTTCTTGCTCAACTACATGATTTACCTCGAGAGTATAAGGATCATACTATATTATGTTGAAGGTAGTGTGTCAGCTCAGAAACATCTAGAATAGTTCAATGACTTTATAGAATTGGAAGAATTATATTTTGAGAATGCAAAAATGAGACTGTTTGCACAAAGCCTTGTAGGAGAAGTGAGGAAGTGGTTCAAATCTCTTCCAGCAGCTAGTATCATAAATTTTGAGGCCTTTGAATTTTTTTTTTATCACAAAATGGGGCGAGATGAATAACCCCCTTCAGTTGTTGAATTAGTATAACAACATGAATAGGTCACCTAAAAAAATGGTACAAGAGTTTTCAGCTAGATTTGTAAAGGTTTATAATCTGATTCCTACTGAGGTAAAGCCCCTCCCTAAAGTCGCTCAACTAAGATGTGTTAATTCTTTTGAAAGTGATTTTTCTTTTTTACCGAGAGAATGAATATCTACTTCATTAGATGATATGATGACTGATTCCATAAAGGTTGAAGTGAATCTAATGGCCTCAGGAAATATCAAATATGACTCTGGCAGAGACATGAACATAGTTCAAGATAAGGCACAACCTTCCACCTCACAAACATCGGAGGAAAGGTTAAAAATGATGATGAAAACCATGGATAAAATGATGGAAAGAATGGACTTATATAACAAGCTTAACACCAGAGAAAAAGCTGATGGCCCACACGTAAATAAGAGAAGACCAACAATCCCACAAATCAGACAAAGAAATCAAGGAAATCAGGGGAATCAGGGAGATCAGAGAAATCAAGGGAATCAGGGGGACTAGCAAATAAGGACTCCTTTTTAAAATAACTTTGTGAATGAGAATTATGATGGATATTTTGAGGACAACATGAACTGCTATGACGATAAAGAAATAGAGTTATTTTTGACTAAAGAAGAGCATGAATAGTTCGTGGCTGCTAGTGATATCTTCATGCAAGATGAGGAAGAAAGGTTATCGATAGAAAGGGAATATTACCAAAAAAGATTGCAGAATGCCATCATGAAATTCCAAAGAAAACATAATCTTCGAAATTAGAAAGTAACTTCAAACCCCCCAAAGGGAAATCCTCCAAAAGGAAACCCCACCAAAGAATCTCAGAGTAACATACCCTCTTCAAGTCAGCCCAAAAAGGATTCTGCTGTGAAAGGTACTGTGGACAAAGGAAAGTAGAAATAAGAGACCCAAAAGAAGATATTAGAGGCGAGGAAAGAAACAGTCACCAAAGAGGTAGACAAAACCTCAACCTCCTTTAATTTTGAAAGTGAGATGGCTACGATTAAAATTTCTGTACCATTTAATGAATTGATCAAGAACATCGAATATATAAATTAGATCATCAAGATGCTTAAAATGGAACAGAATTCTGATACCTTGAACGTACAAGATGATCACCCTGTCATCTTATTTGGACCACGAGTAGAAGAAAACAATGATAATGAAGAAGTTCCCCCTTTCTATGTCAGCCTGAAAATCCATGATATGACTCTGCAGAATGCCATGTTGGATTCAGGAGCATCTCATAACCTAATGCCCAAGGTGTTCAGGGACCAACTAGGATTGGACATCACAAGGCCTTATAAAGACCCATTCTCTTTTGATTCTAGGAAAGTGAAGTGCATGGGTCTTATCAAAGATTTGGTGGTATCTTTAGCATAGATCCCAACGAAGAACATGGTTATGGATGTAGTGGTTGCTGGTATTCCTCCCAAGTTTGGCATGTTGTTATCAAGGTCTTGGGCTACAAAATTAAAGGTAACTCTCCAGATGGACATTTCATATGCCACCATCCCCATCTTCGTGCAAGACAAAAGGTTGTGCATAGAGGTTTTTCTCAAATACATGGTCAACAAAAAGTCACATCCGAGTAATTATCCCATTTACTCTGTGGAAACTAAGATGAGATATTCCATTTTCTTCAATGACCTATGTTTTGAAGAGAAAGAACCATAAATTGATATGGTTGACAAAGAGATATCTAATCATTAGATTGAGGATTTTTCAGAGCAGCAGGATAACATAGAAGATCAAATATGGAAGATTCATTTCGATGGAGATTCTTGTAGAGAGGGAGAAGGGACTAACGTATGGATCAATCACCCCAAAGGAGATTCCAAATTTTGTTCTTATAAACTTGTTTTCGAGTGCACGAATAAAATGGTCGAATATGAAGCATTAATATTAAGGTTGAAGATTTTGAAATAATTAGGTGACAAAAGAATAGATGTACATGGAGGCTCTGAGCTAATTATCAATCAAATCAAAGGAATCTACCAAGAAAATCATCCTAGACTGAGGGCATATACGAACCTAGTGCTAGATCTCCTTGAGAAATTTCCAGAATGTAATCTTTCAACAATTCCCAGAGAGCAGAATCAGATTGTTGATGCCTTGGCTACTTCAACAACGGTTTTCAAAGTTCCAATATTCCCTAGCAAAAAATATGAGGTTGATGTCAAATACATGCCAACAGTACCATATAATATTAAGTACTGGAAGGTTTTTGAAGGTGACAAACAAATAGAAAGATTCCTCAAGATTGAGAATGAATTTGAAAATCCAAACATCGATGAAGAATAAGAGGATGAAGAGGTAGATGCAGCTTCTTTCACCAAGGATGTGTACTTCAAAAATCAAATTGCAGGCATAGATATAGTTCAACTAAAGAGCAACATCATTCCCAACGGTTTGGTCCCACTAGAGAAACTCTTTGATAATAATGATGCGTCCAGAAATCCAAAAATTACAGTAGATGAAGGGGATGTGGAAGATTGCAATATCGGGACTTAGGAAGATCCAAGGATCATTAATTTGTCCACAACACTCATCCCCGAATTCAAGGAAAAATATGTCGAATTAATGAAAGCGTTCCCGGATGGTTTTGCCTGGAGCTATGATGATCTGAAAGTTTATGACACTAGTATAATCCAACATGTGATCCAAATCAAAGAAGATCACAAACCTTTCAAAGATAAATTAAGAAGGATAAAACCTTTTTTCCTGCCCTTGATTGAGAAATAAGTAAAGAAGATTTTTGGAGCCAAGATCATAGTATCCCTGATATTTTCTAAATGGGTAGAAAATCCGGTGCCAGTCAGAAAAAAGAGTGGAGAAATCAGGTTGTGTGTGGATTTTAGAAATATGAACAAAGTATTTCTAAAGGAAAACTACCCATTGACTAATATGGATCACATTTTATAGAAAGTGGTGGGTTCTTAGGAAATTTCTATGTTAGATTGTTTCTCTTGATATAATCAGATTATGGTGCAACCCAACGATCAGGATAAGACAACCTTCACAATTCCGTGGGGAACATTCATGTATGCCAAGATGCCATTTGGGCTAATGAATGCAGGGGAAACATTTCAAAGAGCTATGGACATATATTTTGTTGATGAAAATGACAAATTAATTGTTATCTACCTAGATGACATCACCGTGTATTTGATTTCAGATGAAGAACACCTCAATCATCTAAGAAGGGCATTTCAAAAGTGTATAAAGTTTGAAATCTCGTTGAACCCTAAGAAGTCAAATTTCTCCATGGAAGAAGGAAAGTTGTTGGGTCACATTATTTCGAAAGAGGGCATAAAGGTATATCCCAACAGAGTTGAGGGGATCTTAAAAATTGGCATACCTAGAAGTAAAAAGGAGGTACAATCTTTCCTGGGAAAAGTGAACTTTCTCAGAAGGTTTATCCCTAACTTGGCTGAAATCATAAAGTATATTACCAACATGCTCAAGAAAGGAAATGAAATAAAGTGGACCCCTAATGCCAAAAAATTCTTTGAAGACATCAAAGTGGAATTAACCAAGGCTCTCTTACTGGCCAACCCAAAATTTTAAAAGTACTTCATATTGTTCTCTTTTGCCTCAGAGCACACAATTGCTGGTGTTTTAATACAACAAGATGAGCATAATTTTGAGAAGCCCATACCATATTACAACAATACATTGAGGGATTCCCCTTTGAAATATGATATCATGGAGAAGCAAGCATATGCACTAGTCAAGACCTTGAAAGAATTTAGAGTTTACATATTGCATTCCCATACTATTTCTTATGTGTCTAGTAGCTCTGTGAAAGACATATTGACCCAACTTGATCCTGAAGGAAAGAGGGGTAAATGGATAACAATTATGTTAGAATATGAACTTGAGATCAAACCCACCAAGTTGATCAAGGGACATGGGTTTATGAAGATGATGGCATAGACCAATTGTGAACTCCTAGGAATAAATTTCATTCCAGACCTGTTAGAGAGTGTAGAAGAAGAGAGAACTCCTCAAATATCCCATAAGTTTCTTGAATTCACATGGTATGCAGATATCATTGTTGGCACAGGGGCAGACCCAGGGTTCAACACTACAACATCACACCAACAAAACCCTAGCTACCGGCCCTTTCGGCAACACCTGCGAAGTAGATGAAGTCTCACTCGAGGTAGAGGCAGGGGTTGTTGCAAGAATCAAGTGTCTGCAACCTTAGCTGGGACATAGATCTATGATTATAACACTTAGAAATAACCTAGCATAGATTATTCATCAATATTCAACCCTCATGATACTTTGCAGATAGCACAAAGCATCACAATATGTACTTAGATCTAAGATAATTCAACAGTTAGCCACAAAAAGATAGATTAGATTCGACAGATCAAGCACTGAGCATATTACATACCAGATCTAACATTCATTCATATCTTAGAAGCACAAAGCATAAATAGATATATCTAAACACATCAAAGCACTTAGCAAAGGAAGAGACAAACACATTAGGTCGAGGCACAGAGCACAACACACATATTTATCATGGTTCACCCCCACCTTGGGGCTATGTCCACAAAGTATTCTTCTTTATTAGCT
Source organism: Picea engelmannii (assembly GCA_009831015.1). NCBI lineage: Eukaryota > Viridiplantae > Streptophyta > Pinopsida > Pinales > Pinaceae > Picea > Picea engelmannii. The sequence continues at coordinate 142,938 of ML804370.1, forward strand.
TTAGTTAATCAGGTTACAACACAAATCCATTCAAATCCCTCTTTTCATAGGACAAAAGATCTACACATCTCGCTAGATCCTTCTTCCTTGCACTACAACACAAATCCTTTCACAACCTCCTACAACAACTTGCACCGAGCTCTGCAAGTCTCTTACAATCATGCATAGAGAATTTACAATCCACATTCTATCACACATATCTCATTACTAGCACTAAGCCATCGGCTCTCTTCTACCTTGCCTAGACATCTATTTATACATACAAAAGTGGGCCTAAGCATGGGTAAAACCATGGGCCGACATCCCTTTCCCATTACATTATCCCCAAAAACCCAAAAAGGACCCAAAAAGGGGTCTAGCTTCCACAATTTTCACTTTGCGTTGTACTCCATCTTTGACAAGCTATCGAAGTCCCAAAAATGGTCAAATATGACCAAGTGTTCCTCAAAACTTGGTCAGGGCCAACATGCACCCAACACTCATCTGTGACTCGTCCCGAGTCACTCAGGTCTGGGAAAATTTTCCTCAAAGGTTTTGAGCTTGGCTTGAGATGCTTCGAATTGTCTCTGTGCTACTTCTTCTTGCTCAATGAATTCCTGAACAACCACTTCACTGATAGGTCCTTCTAGTCGCTTCTCGACTGTGACAACTACTTGTTCTAGTAGTGTTCCTTGGCATTCAATTTCTTCAAACAGTAGGTATGCTACCTCCTGGCTCGGGTGGAGTTTCTGGGTGGCTTCCATCACTCTGTTTTGTGTGGTAAGAATGATTTATTGGGTAGTGCATTGTTCCTGGGAACTCTTCATCCTCTCGATGGATGACAAGAGTTGGAGCTGCGCCTGTACTGTTTCTGCGTGTTTCTTTGCTTCATGGAGTTGGAACTCCAGTTTCTTCAACTCTAGGTCTTCATATAGTTTTTCATATATCTGCGTGCTTTTGCTACTTGGTTGTTTACATTCTACAACAAGTGTTTTAATCCTCTCAACTGCACTCTGAGCATTCAATTCACACTGGTCGCGCACTTCTTGCAGAGTGTATGGTATGTTCTGAAGCTCTAATTCCATGACCCTTTGTTGAAGTTGTTGAATAGCTTCAACCATCTTCATCACTTGGCACTCTATGGGCTCTTCGACCTTCTACTCTAAGTCGGTTGTTGCGCCTCTTTCATCACCTTAGTGAGAAAAATAGAGGTGCTTACAAGCTTAGTTGGGTTTTCTAAGAAGGACAACTACAAGGAAAAGGGTTAGAGAAAGAAATATAAAAGAAAAACTAAGAAATAAAACAATAACTAAATTAATGAGCGTAGGGACATAAGGACAAAAGAAACAATTAGACCCATGTCACCAATGATAAGGCTGATATTAGTGAAAGAAAACACAGAGAACAAAGAGGACTATGAGTCCCTTCTTCCTCCAAGGGAGGGCTCTTGGACCCCCACAAATAAGCTCTTCTTACAACTTTGAAAATGAAAATGAAAATGGTGAAAGAATTATTTACTAATCCACTCAAGGGGTGAGATGGATTTCCCAATGCAATGATGCAAGTATACTCTTGGTAAGGATAGAGGATCCCTCAAGAGAATAATGGCAGCATAACTTTGCTATGAATTCCTTGAAAAATGAAGTGTATCCATGGCCTTTTTATAGCATTCCTTTGAGGTATTGTCCAACTAGTTTGTAGTGTGTAAAGAGGCTAAGTAGGGCATTTCTAGGTCTTTGACTAGCCACCCAGTCGAATCCAGTCCATATTTGAGTGTCAAATCAACTTGGAAGCTAAACCAGAAGTGGGTGGGAGGTCGAACACTCTCATAAATGTGTCATTTCTCAGGTGCATGGCTTTTTGCGACAACAGTCGCGCATCGTGCACATGTGCACGAATCTTGCATTTCTGTTTTGCGCATGTGCACGCGTTCCCTATGTCTTCATAACGCCTTTAAGTTTTGAACTAGTTGTATAGTTTTGACCCTTTGGGAATGATATTGTGATATTTTTGGTCCATGGGTGACCTCATAACTGTTTGGTGATGCTGAATTCGTGTAACCATTTGCGGACAAAATTTTAGTGATAACAGATGCCCCCTAATGGATGAGGTTAGGAGCATACGTATAGCCGAAATCCATCAATGTTTCTTCTACTGAGAGTGTTTTTGTAAGAGAGAGCGATAGTGGGATTTTACAGAGATATCCGTTGGAGGGAGAAAGGAACCTGTAGAACCTGACCTTCCATAAGGTGTGTATAAATAAGCTGTGTACAAATGAGGCGGGCATGCCCCATGCTCGTGTCATGTAACTAAAAAAGGGAACGAAGTGTTGATGTAGACAACTACAACACCCTCGGGGGTGGTCGTGATAAAGGCAGAAGACAATTATATGGAGGAACATACTCTGAACAATAGGCAACGATATTTGTAAGAAGTATCACAGATTCTGTAGGCATTGTAGCCCAACCAAGTTCATAGGTCTTCAGTGAATATAAGAAATAACTGAAATAGTCATAAAGTAAGACCCACCGTAACATGAGAAAGTGTTGATGTCGAATGTTAAGGAGGGCAACAACAACAGGGATCAATTGTGGTTCTCCCTGTGCCATCTGAGATCTCTCATTGGATAGGTAATGAGAATCAAGATACTGTCGCCCTTTTAGAAAACTATGATGATGTCCACAAAAGGGGGATGTGACTCCCAGAAGCAAAGGGCTTCATGAAATGTATTAGGTGAGTTTAGTAATTTGGAATAGGTACATGGTCGAAGTCAATATGTATGGAGACTGAAGACTGCCCTTGGTTGGGGGTATATGCGAAGTATAAGTGGCTACAACCGTTCAACGAAGTCAAGTGTCAGGGGGACAACAAGACGTGGGATAAGTTGTGCTAGAGGCGAGACAAAGTGAACAAACTCAGAGGGCAGAGGAAGTGGATGGTGTGATACTCTGAATATCTGGATGATCTCGTCAAGGGTAGATGATAAGTAGTGCCCCAACCAAGGGAAAAATGGGTTTCTTTAGCCAAACAAGGAAGAAATCTGCCAAAGGTGACGACAAAAAAAGCAATGTAAATGCTGGAAACAAAGGCATTTGTACAATAAATAAAGAATACTTTGGGATAAGTGTACAAATATAGAAACGAGTGTCCCAATGTAACATGGTTGGCTCGGGTAGGGAACAATTTTCTTGGAGAACTGGTGGAGGGTGGGGGCCCCATGGGTGGGTTTCTATATGAGGTAGGTGAAATGAAAGGAAATTTGTAGGGGGAAAAATTGATTGTGGATGAAATGGAGGGTTCATGATACTGTGGAGGTGCAATAAAAAATAGAACCTTGAAGAGATAATCTGGGAGTCCGGTGGGAAATCTAGCAAAATGAGGAGAATGAGTATGTGGTTGATTCAAAACATAATGGAAGATTATCGGGACTCCCATCCCTAATAGGGTTGAAAAAAAACATGAGTGTCAATGTGCAAAAGGGTTCTATGAATGGGCCAACTCATGTGGGGGAGTGCACTACCGGGTGACAGTACCGAAGATGCAAATGGAGGTGTTGGTACCGCAGAGCTGGAAATGGGGATCCTAGAGGAAAATGTCAGAGGGTGTGACTAGAGATGAAAGTGAGATTCAAAGGGAATGACTACATGCCAGTGCTGAGTGTATACCTGAAGGGGTTGTTTTGATGTATGATGACCAAGTACCTACACACCTGAAAACCAAATACCCAACGTGAACAATATCTGAAAAGAATCGAACATACGAGCATTTATTTGATAATTTTGAATATGCGCATGTGTACCTGGTCGGGGTATGAAAAAAATGGCGTCCTAGGGGCTTAGGATGAAAAGAGGCCCAAGGATTGTCGTGATGTAGATGACGGGATGTTTATCCCGTGGCTGAAGACAAATCGAGAAATGGACACCTGGAGCTCCCAAAATGGTGCGTGGAAATTTGGCGAAAAGGCCTATATATAGCTGTAGGGCCCACATTGCCACGTCATTTGTACTTGCTGCTATAGTGACTGGACGAGAAGTATTTAGAGGATATTAGGAGATTTTGGGAGGATGAGGCATCCGATTGAGGACCAACGAGCTTTAGGTTAGTGGTCTGATCATCCTGCATAGAATTAGGGTTTCCATTTTTGGGCAGGGGATGTACAGAGGGCCATACAGGGGGTTTATGGGTGTGGGCCGCCACATGCGTGGGTGATTCAGAAGTATGCTCACACAAGTGCATGCCTTCCCATTGGATAGGCATGCATGGGGGTTCCTGTAAGGGGGACAAAAGAGCGCACTATGTGCGTGCCTGTTGGCTTCACAACCACGCATGTGTGCACGACTATGTATTGGACATGCGCACTTTAATGCGCGCCTGTGTTCGTGATAGTGGCACATGAAGGCACCCCTGTATGCTAAGCATGTGTGCACTCATGCATGCTTGAAGTATGGACAGGCACACCTGAGTGTGCGCCTGTGGAGTGGACAGGCACGCATACGTGTGCGCCTGTGGAGTGAACAACGTGCATGTGTGCGCGCTTGTGGTTTAAACAACCGCGCCTTGGAGGCAAGGTTGATGGGTGTAAAAATTATCTTTTTAATGTTGTTTATGGTCCATTTGGATGACTTAGGAATGTTTTATGTGGCTGCAGGCGATCATTTTGCACGATTCCCATTGATTTACGAGAGAAGGATTGGTCCCATATGAGAGATGCTATGGTGATTGAGTATTTGGGGGTATGTGCTACTTTGGAAGCCTGCGGGCTGTTGAAGTTCTTTGAGTGCCCATTGATACGGGCGCAGGAGTATCTCCTGCAGTTCCCTATCCGGATGTGGAGTCCAGACCTTCATTGTTTCATAGTGTGGGGAGAACAGATTTCCTTCACTACGGTGGAGGACATATATTTTCTGACTGGGCTCTTGTTTCGGGGAACGCCCCTACCAGTGGAGCCGGTGCTACCTAGGGATGTGGCGCTAGTGACAGTGGGCTAGAGGTTCTATTCATTGGTGAACTTTATGTCAGGAACTGTTGTGAGCATTGGGGTGATGGATGCTCTAGCGCATTGTTGTATAGCAGCGATGATTGTGAGAGTGTATGGGTCCCTTGCGATGCAACGGATTAGTGGCGGTCAACTGTGTGTGATGGAGAGGGTATTGGCCGGTGAGCACTTCGCCTGGGGGCTTATGCTGCATGCTAGGATGGTAGGGAAGTTGGACCACTGATGGTCCACGGATACAAGAGAGTTTGCATTTGGGTCCATCCTATTGGCCTGGTTTTTGGAGAGGGTGCCTATGTTCTGCCCTAGGATTTTATTGGGTGTGCCTGGGGCATGAGAGTCGTGACTAACGCGGTGGTTGAATTTTTTACTTCGCCATGGTGGTGGTGAGGGAGGAAACTTCTTCACAGCTGAGGCGGTGCAGGTGTGGCGACAGATGCCGCAAGTGATATTGCAGTTCCCCTATGCTGGTGTTGACTTCCGGGAGGATTTGGACATGGTGTTACCTCCAGGGGAGGTTTTTGACCATCGAGGTATGTTGATGAGTTTTAGATATATGTTTTTTGAATTAGAATGACATATGTATATGATATAGATGTTGATACTATCTGTTGATACTATCTGTTGCTTGTTTGTATGTGTAGATGTGGCACCTCGCGGGCGCGAGGTGGAGTTGCTGAGGGTGTCGGCTTGCCAGGAGCCGAAGAGACCATCGTGGGTAGGAGAGAAATGTCAGCGTGAGGATGCCGGGGCGAGACCAACTATTCCTGAGAGAGCAACGAGGAGATACCGATTTGATGACCCAGGTGCTGGGCCATCACATGCTCCTCCGGTGGATGCCGGAGAAGATTTTGAGGACATACGCCGTCGCCTGGAGGTGGTGCTACAGGGCGTGCCTGAGGGAATGTGGTCACGTATCCAGGATGAGGGAATCCTGGAGCAATGTGTGGGGATTCCACCACCATGGCAGGCCATGGTACGATGGGAAACACTAATAGGTGCTGCTATGACCAGACGGTTACCTCTTGGTTAGGAGGGACTAGTAGTGGGTGGGGGACCATCGCCTGAGGGAGGGGTAGGAGGTGGTGCTCTAGAGGCACCTTGAGGGGTGCTCTATGTACTTTTGTATTTTTGTATATAGGTTGGTGAGGCAATTTTGTACCGAGGTGCTTCACTGGCCTGCGGATACTTGTATTTTTGTATGTAAACATTTGGATGGCATCGTGGACCGTTTTATATATACATGAGTATACATTTTGAGATCTATGTGGTGTTTACATGTGTTTTGTTAATGTGTTGATGACGTCTAATCTATATATGATGTGAGAAGTTGTTGATATGTTTATGTATGTGTAGAGGTATCTTGATGTGATATATGCCAGTCTAACACAATATTAGCTAAGTTATCTGTAATTTGATTCAATTGTCTTGGACTATGTGTAAATGTAATGGAATCAAAATGTCGAGATAAAAGTCTAACCCGTAGGTATTTGTGAAAGAGGCAAGGATCACGTACACGGTACACATTGTTGAGCTGGAGAACGACTAGTTGAAAGTCGAGAAAGACGCTAAGGTGACGAATACGATGATGCTAGGCATCAACCAGGAGGCCAATGACGACAGTGTATTCGGCTTGGTTGTTGGTTGTTGAACCCAAACATATGCCACTCGAATGGAGCATTTCATGTGAGGGGGTGTAGAGAGCCCAAGCGGTCGAAGCGAGATTTTGTGTCCAATTGCTGGCATCGTCAATGTAACCGATGTGGTAGGGCGGTGGAGGAAGCATTTGTCAATAGCACAAATGATAGTTTAGATGTGAGGGATGGACAAAATATTAAAAACACTATAAAAGAAATAACCTAAAGTAGAATGAATACATTTAAGCATAAAATTTCTTTAAGTATAACCCGCTGATGGGTTCTTTAAGAGAGAGGCCTTCAGGAGAAGCCAGGATGTATGCGCCTTTGGTGAGGCAATGTTGGATGATGTAGGGGTCATGCCATAGTGACTCGAATTTTCCATGACCAAAGGTATCGTGAGCGATATCGTAAACAAGGATAAGGTCACCTTCATGGAATGAGCGAAGGTTGACATGTCGATCAAAGGTGGCCTTTGATCATTTTTTAGCTGCCTCATTGTTCTGTAATGAGGATCGATGATCTTCATGTAGGGACTCTAAGTTCAGCAAGCGCTGCTCCATTGGGGCAGTGTCGGGTAATAGCTCAATTGCGGTGCGTAAGGTGGGAATTTATCACTCGATGGGAAGAGTGGCCTCCACCCCATGGACTAGATGAAATGGTGTGAAACTAGTAGCTTTTTTCACAGCCGTACGGTAAGCCCATAGCACAGAAAATAACATATGATGCCAATTGGTCTTATGTTTATTAACCGTGCACTATAACATGGTCTTGAGGACCTTGTTGACTACTTCGACCTATCCATTAGACTGAGGATAATATGGTGAGGCAAACTCGTGGGAGAATCCTAACCAAGATGAGAGTTCGACGAAAATCTCATTCTCGAAGTGTTTCCTGTGATCAGAAACTAGTTGGAGTGGTACTCCAAAGAGAGATATGACATAGTTAAAGAAAAAACGTTCAGTGGTGTCAGTGGTATTGTTGAAGGTGGGCATAGATTCTACCCATTTGGTGAAGTAATCGACTGCAACAACAATGTATTTGTGTCCATTGCTGGAGGGAGGATTAAAAGTCATGAAGTTGATGCCCCATTTACAAAAAGGGCCAGCAGTGATGACTGGATGAAGAAGAGCAGGTGGTGCTTGGGCTTTGTTGGTGTAAAGATGACACTTCTCACATCATTTCATGGCATGAATGCAATCGTGAAACAAGGTAGTCCAAAAGTAACCTGCTCGAATAATCTTTTTAGCAATGGATATTCTCGAAAGATGGGCCCCACATGCGCTGCTATGGCAGTCGTTCAAGACTCTATCAGCCTTGACAATGGTCAGGCATTGACGAAGAATGGTGTCGACCCCTCGCTAATATAAGATGTCTCCGATGAGGAGGTAGCGGGGAGCTTGGTGGCAAATATGATGATGATCATCTCGTGAAAGGTGGTTACCAAAATTTTGATTTTGGAGGTAGACGAGGAGGTCACCGTACCAAGGATCATCAAAAGTGATGTAAAAGAGGTGTTCGTCGGAAAAGTCAGTATTTATGGGAACATTGGTTGTGTCAGAGGGGAGGGACGTGACAAGTTTGGAGAGAATGAGGGCTTTCTTGCTCTTGGGTGTTGAGAATTCAAGATCGTACTCCTGAAGGATAACGATTCATCAAGCAAATTTGTTGTTGATTTTTCGACGACTGAGAAAGTATTGCATAGGGTTGGAATCTGCTACAACCTTAGTTGGGTGAAGCAGAATGTAGTGACGCATTTTCTGGACTGTGAGGACGACTGCAAGAGCTAGTTTCTCTTCATGTTTATACTTCAAGGGTGGCCTTGAGATGTTTTTACTAATGTAATAAATGACATGCTCATGATCATCATCATCGATTTGAATGAGAACTCCTGCTATTGAGACAACTGAGGTTGATATGTAGAGGATATAGTTGCAATTGTAGTCGGGTGCACTAATTAAAGGGGTATTGTTGAGTGCCATTTTAAGATTGTCAAATGACTTTTGGGCATGTTCATCCTAGTAAAATGGGATGTCATGACGTAGTAAACGAAGGAAACCATGTGCGCAAGTGACGTAGTAAGCGAAGGAAACCATGTGCGCAAGTGACGTAGTAAGCGAAGGAAACCATGTGCGCAAGTGACGTAGTATGGGACAAATCACCGTAGAAAGTTAGCCTTGCCTTGTAGGTTCTAGAGTTGATGTACATTATGGGGAGGTGGAATTTCAGTGATAGATTGGACTTTGAGGGGGTCCACGATGATACCACTTTGGGAAATGATGAATCCGAGGAGGTGCCCCGCGGTGACCTAGAATACACACTTGAGGGGATTCAAGCGAATATTGTACTAACGAAACCGTTGGAAGATGATCTATAAATCATCAGGATGTTGGGTGCATTTCTTGGATCGAGATGTGAGGTCATCCAAGTATGCAATAATGATATGAGCCAGATCATGAAAAATGTATGTCATAGCCCATTGGAAATTTGCACCGGCATTCTTTAAGCCAAAAGACATGACACGATATGCAAAAGTACCCCAAGGGGTAGTGAATGCGGTTTTGTACTGATCGGCTGGGTGAATTTGAATTTAATTATAACTAGAGAAACCGTCCATTAAGGATAGAGCCTCATGGCCTACGTAGTCGTCGATAATTTGATCGATGAAAGGCATTGGAAAGTTGTCTTTGGGACATGTGTGATTGAGATCACAAAAGTCCGTGTAGACGCGGATAGTGCCCTGTTTTTTGTTAACGGGTATAGGGTTGGAAACCCATGATGTATAGGTGATGGGGTAGATGAACCCGACAATGCGTAATTTGTCAATCTCAACTTTGATGGCCGCTTCTTTGGATGGGTGCAGCGATCGCTGTTTTTGATGAACTGGGGTTATGTTAGGCCAAGTGTCGATGTGATGTTTGACGATTGAGGGATCAAGGCCAGGCATTTTTGTGTATAACCAGGAAAAAATATCCTAATATTCTTGGAAGAGGGATTTATAGGTGATGATTTATTGAGGAGTGCAAGTGGCTCCAATGGTGATTTCCTCGACGATGCCATTTTTTTATGGAAATGTCGATTTTGGTGGTTGGGGAAATGTTGGCCATGTTGCCTTCTTCAAAAGCATCAGGGGCAGGAATGGGGTTGTTGAACCAGTCGATATGCCCTAATGGGATAAAATCCTTTGTTTCGACCGCATATATGGGGTGTTGGTTAGGAGGCATGGAGGCTTCCTATGCAAAGAAGAGCGCTCGGTGGTGGAGCACATCCCATGGGTAGTCAGGGGTGTTTAACTCTTTGAGTATTTCCTCGTCATAGTGGAAGTGATGGGAATACAAGGGGTCGTGAAGAGTGATATCGGTGACTGTTGTCGTGTGGCTGCCCCCTAGTGATGAAGAAGTAGGGGGAACATTGAAATGGAATTGGAATGGTTTGCTTGACATAAACTGAATATAAAAATATCGAGGAGTACCCATGGTAGTTGGATGTACAATTTCTGTAGGGAAATGAGCGGGGGAATTGGGGGGATTTGGGGGTGAATCCTTGGATAATTCATCCAAGAACCACAGAGGCATTGGGAGGGCCTCGGGTTCAGGAGAAATGAGATGAAGAATCTCTAGTGACGAGGTAAGGTCAACCATCGATTTTGTGGGTCGTTGAAGTAGGGTCAATTGGTGTTGCCTGTATTCAATGATCATAGGACACTAGTATGTAAAATGATCTAAGGATTCACATAGAGAGAAAGGGAATCTCATACGTTCATTGACTGAAGTTGTGACATAATGGATGTCAGTGATTTTTTGTATGGATGACAAAGCTGTGCTGGGTTCACTCTGAAATCTTTGGCGTACTACGGCTAATGTCTGCCGAAAGCATGTCAGTGTTGGGAAATGGTGGGTATAGTGGCCATATTCTGAACATATAGCGCAAACTAATTTGGTTCACATCCCTTTACTACTTGAGTGAGGGGCAGTAACGACAATAATTTCTATGATGGCGAGTGTTGAGGGAGTTTGATTGAGTGGAACCAAATTCCGTAACTCTGGTAGAGATGGGTAGTTTTTGGTTTGGTGTCCATATTTCTTACATAGTGTGCAAGGGGGTTGGACTCATGGGGGAAGTGGAGCTATGGGATCCTCCTTCTTTCTCCTACCCCCAGTTGTGGTAGGGGGGGTAGTGAGTGGGGGTGTGGAGGGTATGGTGGTAGTGAGTATGGGAATCGTCATTGGGATTCCTTCCGTTTGGAGGGGAAGGGATGGTCGAGGGACCATCTCGGGTGGATGTAAATACCAAACTGGAATTGCTAACACCATATTAGGGAGGGTAAGCATTGCAGCTACTTGGAAAGCTTCAACGCTAGGTGGAGGGTAAAAAAACAGGATTTGAGTGATGGCTTGAGGAATTGCCTCCCAAACTGGGATATGGCCTTGGGGAGGGGTGAAATCGTGGACTTGCGGGGTCGACGAGTTCGCAGGAGGCTCATGAGGGGGGAGTTTTGGAACTAGTGGGACGTCAGATATGATAGAAGCCTCCCTAGAAGGAAGGGTATCCTCTATGTCAGTTTCGTTAGATGATACAACAAATACTTGATTGGAAGGATGAAGGAGCGATGGTGCTCCATGGTAAGTTCCTATCAATGATGGATCTTTGAAAATTTCGGGACCCATTTCGATGAGTGGGTATGCGTCATGATTCATGTGGATGAGAGGAAGAATGTTATCGATGTTGGTAGATGCATTAGGTTCATAATGTGATACTTGGTCAATGGTAACGATCTTCCTGTTATGGGGAAGCATCATTGTTCGAAAGCTGGAAGAGGCAACTGCCTTCATAGCGTACATGTACCTACGACCGAACAAGATATTATAATTGAGTGGGGCATCGATAAATTCGATGTCAATGAGAATAGTCTTGCCCCCGAGTTCTATGGGGACATTTTGGAAGAGCCCTTCAGGAGATGATGGTTGACCGTCATAAGCTTGTAAGGTAATGGAAGAGGGTATGAGTTCGTGGGAACCAAGTTTCTACAATACAGATTTGGACATAATGCATGTAGATGCACCTTCATCGATGATACACCGATGAACTGTAATGTTCTATATTTTCACTGGGATTTGAAAAGAGATCAAAGAGGGAAGGCAAGGTTCTCTGCAGTCAAGATCAAAGGTAATGAGTCAAGTATCTGCGGGGTTGACTGCCCCCAAGGAGAAAAGTAATGATTTCCACTGAGTGAGACAAGTCTGAAGGACTTCTAAGACTGATATGGCAGCCTGGGATTGTGCTAAGTCATCAACTAAACTATAACTATGAGCTGCCCTAGCCTGTGGGTTGTGGACATTCCTGCGTAATGGGATGCGAGGGATGCAAAGAGGTGGTTATGTGTTAGGGAGAGGGATCACCAATGAGGGTCTTGTTGGTGTGGGGATTGTGTAGTAACCAACTTTTAATTTAAACTAACATGAATTAAAATAGAGAAGAAAATTTTAAAATTCACTAAAAATTCGCTTACTCTAGCATATTCATTCCCAGATTTTGATAAATAAACTAACATTTTACATAACAATTTGCATACAATTTAAATTTAAGTAAACACTTCACAATTTTGAGTTTAAATTAAATACCTGTCTTTGATGCTACTATCTGCAGCAGCTTGAATCTTCGCTTGAACCTTCGCTTGAACACCCCAAAACCGGCCACCCTACTGACCAGTATGCCTGGCCCTAGGACATCTACGGACGTCCTAGCCCTCCGAGCCCAAAACCCCTCAGCCCCGGTGTGCACTGTAAATCCCACTGTTCTAACTCTGTCTCAAAGCTTCAAAAATCACTCTCCTCTCGAATGCATGACTCAATCCCTCCAAAATGAATAATCCCTCTCCAAGGTCCTTCTTCCTCCCTTATGCCTCCTTCACCGCCCTCGCATCTCCCCCACCAACCACCTTATCCCTACATTTATTTCTCTTTAATGGTCTTATCCTTTACTTAATGCTCATTTTACGTATGGGTTACGTTATCCCTTATGGGATACGTAACCCATTTAAAATCATATTTTATTTTCACCCATTTTAATACATAATTAATCAATTACTTTAATTAATGATCGATTAATCACTAATCCTTAATTTAATAATTAATCATTTAATGTCTCATTTAATAATCACTCATTCATTTAACCCTTAATCAAGG
>ML804371.1:11165-26833 GCA_009831015.1 Picea engelmannii
TTTTCAACTATGGTGGCTCTCTTCTACAACACTTCTCGACCAGCAATTCTACACATGCTTTGTCTCTTTCACAGGGGCTCAATAATTTTCCTTCACACAATTCGGCTCCTTTATAGGATGTGGCGTGATACGTACATGAGTGTCTCCACTATGTGCATGGTTTGTGTTGGCAGTGATTTCTTCTAGAAATTTTGGTTGCATTGGAAACGATCCCCTTTACCGATGCTCCACATTCACAGTAGTAACTATTCATGGCTCTATGGTTGCACACTTCTCTGGAAGCAACTTATTTCACACCACTCTACATAGACTCCTTTATTATGCAATGTCCCCTTTGGACAATGAATCATCTTCACATCACGCTTGTTCACTATTTCACAACAAGCATGGTTAACTTCTCACACAATGAAATAGCAATACCTTTATCACCTTATCAATTCCACACGGCCTCTTTAGAGAAATGGTGACTTCTCAATGAACTCTTGCTAGTGAACGAAAACTCCTTCACACAAATTTGTTCACAAGTAGTGGCAACTTATTCAAACACTTTCTTCACGCGATGACAAACAATCTCTCATAATTTTAGACCCTCTTGTGAGGGAGTTAGGACCAATCTCGCTCTCATACCAAATTAAAAATTGAGAGAGTAGATGTAATGTTACACACAAAACTATATTGAATAAATTAGTATTTACATTAGGTTGTGACTCCATTATGTAAGGTTCACAATTTGTTATCAGATCTAACTTATTATAAATATAGAAGGAGAGATTGAGAGAATATCTCAACCACACACCAAAACAAGACTCTTAGTTGGAGAGAATCTCTCACAACCAACTATCTAACAACCTCTGAAATAATATACTCAAACAACTCACATAGAGATTGACTCTACCTCTCAATAAAAAAATACGTTACCAAACATAATCTCCTCACACATTATTAAGACAAGTAGGAGTTACATATTCCAAGAGAAACATAGAGCTCTTTTTGAAGTTAAAATATTCATGCACGCCCACAAGAAATATGAGTTATAGGAATCCATGCAGACCATAGGTAGCAAGGTTGATAGAATCAAGACACATTTGGGCATACCGGCAAGCAAAGAGACTCAACCATCAATGGAAGATATGGAGGAAGGAAAAATTCCAATGGTTTATGGAGTAATGGCGATTGAATTTGGCAAAGTCTCAAATCTCCCATAGAAGAAAATCAAATCTGAAGATCCAAGCAATGCATGGAATCAAAATGATCTAGATTTATAGATATATAGAGAAAAATAATAGAGATACAGTGAAACTTAACTTCTACTCAATAAAGAAATATGTTGAAACTGTAAAATGCAGAATGAAACAATATTGCTCAAATGGTGGTAGCTAATATCTAAGAAGAGATGTGGTGGATACGCGCATTCTTCTAAGCACATTACAATGAGGCCTCCAAGCCTTTCTAGCATCAAGAAGTAATCAGAAAAACCTATACATCCAAAAAACTAACCCTAGGAGATGAAGAGCCAAAATTCATGTGGGCCCCGATGGGGTAAGTTGGTACATCAACTTCCTACGGTCGTAACTTTTGCATACGATCTTCGTTTTAGGTGCACGATAGCACGTTGGAAAGGTCTATCCAAGGACTACACATTTTTCCATCACACTCTAAATCTATCTGTAGTGTGACTATGGCGAGCCCAAAAAACATTGTTTAGGTCCTCAAAACGACCCCAGAAGTTTAGGACCCAAAACACTAGAAAACAAAGTGCCAAGATGAAAATTGTATGTGAGCCAGTTGGAAGAGGTGGGTGGCCACCAATATACACCTAGATCAATCCTCCCCCCTTAGGAATCAATGATCTACATTGTGTTGAGTTCCCCCATGAGATGAGGAATTTTTTGTTGAATTTGGCCCCGGGTGAGCCACTTGCCTTGGTGCAGGAGCTTCCCCGCTTTGACAAAATGATAAAGTTAAAGCTTTTGTTGGAAAGTACCCTTGAATTGTGTGTCCAAGATCTGATCATTGGATGCATGTTCCATGTAGTCAGGGTTGAGGTATTTCGGTGGCAAATGTTATGTTATCTCTGAGGTGTCCAATAATTGTGGAAAGTATGGTCGAAGGAGGTCCACATTAAACAATGGGTGAAATCCAAGGAAGGGGGGAATGTTAAGCTCAAAATCATTATCACCCACAGCCTTGGTGTTGGTGTAAGGTCCATATCAGAGTGGAAAAATCTTCTGATGGGGTCTTGTAAGGCGTTCTTTCTGCAAATGCAACCAAACTTTATCTCCCACCTGAAATTGGTGTGGCACTCGGTGTTGATCACGGCGCAACTTGTACTTGGCATTGGATTTCTACAAAATATCTTGAACCTATTGGTGGATGTGTTGGATTCGTTCAATGAACCAGGTAGCTTTGTCGACTTTGGTTTGATCATGGGACGATTCTTCCTGTGTGGACGCAAGGGGTAGTGCAACATCCATGGGACCCAATGGTTGAAATCCCAACCCCACCTGAAAGGGATTGTGGTTAGTTGAGATATGTATGGCTCTATTGTAACTGTGTAGAACAAAAGGAAGACTCTCATCCCATGTGTGTGGATTCTTGGAATTTTACATGCGCAAGATATGCATGATCATCTTGTTGACGACCTTGGTTTGTCCATCCGTTTGGGGGTGAAAGGTCATGGATTTGGTGAGCTTAGTGTCCAGTCATGACCAGAGGCTCGATCAGAATGTGTTGAGGAACCGTCTATCCTGATCTAAGACAATGGTTTGTGGTATACAAAAATGTACCCACACTCATTCGAACAAGAGCTTGGCAATGGCCTCCATTGTGATGCTCTTCTTGCAAGCGGCCAGAATCACCATCTTGAAAAATTGACCAACAACCACAAAAACATAGTCATTTCCCTGATTGGTTGAAGGGAGGCTCGACATGTAGTCCATCGAAATGGATTCCCATGGCTTATCGAGAGTAGGCAGAGGGGTGTGCATGCCTTGTTTCTTAATTTCCAGTTTGGAAATGGTGTAGGCCGTGTAGGGCCCGATATACTTGTTGACATCATGTCAAATTTTCAGCCAATAGAAATGTTGTTTCAACATTTCCACTGTCGTTTCTACGCCTAAGTGTTTTGCCACCCAACTATAGTGCACTTCCCAAATCATCTTCACTCGCTCGCTTGATGGGATGCATAGATGGCTCAGATGGCACAACAATCTGTCCTAAAGATGGAAATTAGTGACAACTATGTTTGTGCCTAGCATATGGTAGGTAGTGGTGAATTTAGGATCTCTCTCATAGAGTTGGGGCCACCCAGAGGTATCATGTCCACAGGAGTGTAGCATTGTGGTTAGTCATGCAACTTGAGGTCGAATGAGGTAGTCAACGACGCAGTTGGTGCTCCATGTCTTATACTTGATGTTGAGATGAAACTATTGCAAGTATGTACACCACTTATGATGGCGATCATTCTGCAATTTTCCTAGTGTCTGCATGAACTGCAAAGTCTTATGATCAATGTGGATGATTTTCTCCTTCCCGAGAATGTAATTCCTCCATTTGTGATAGGCGTGTACAATGGAGTACATTTCTTTATCGTAAGTGGGGTACTTATGGACGATGATTGATAGTGTCTCTCTATGATAGGCCATGGGATGTCCATGTTGAGTGAGAAATGCACCCACAACATAGTTTGAAGCATATATCTCAATCTCAAAAGGTTGTTGCAGATCATGTAATGAGAGCACTGGAGTTGAGCACAAGCATTGCTTCAAATCATTGAATTATTTTATAGCATGATGTTTCCATAAATAAGGTTGGACCAAAAGAACATCACAAAATTCAGGGGGCAGACATCATGTTGGCATGTTTTAGGACAGAGGGAGAGTATGTGTGTTTTTCATTGATGGAAAAGATCAATACCATCAGCAGAGCGATGATGGCATGGAAATGGAAAGATCAACTGAGAAGAGAAACAGTGATCATTGGATCTCATTCAAAATCCCCAATGATCGTCAGATCTGAATTTAGATAGGAGTAGAGCGCATTAGAAGAGAACATATCTCAGACGTCTAATTAGGGCTCGAAGAGTGACCATCGTTGTATCCATAAAAAGGAGCACGATCTTTACATGCAAGATGAAGCAGGCCTAAAAAATCTTGAAAGTAGGGAGGGCATCCATTATCAAAGAGGACACATGGCGAAAGATCAGAGCACATCAAAGACTTTGTTTCAGAGTTTCGCAGATCGAGAAATCCAAAGGAAGGAGGTTCTCTAACCTCTTGAACTTGCGATATGCAATATCCCGAAATGATCTGGGTCGTCGGATCGAGGATTGATATGAACCTTTGGATCGAGGTGTGGTGTGGAACGTTGGATGCAGAGGACACATGGAGAGCGATTGTTTTTTTGCTGACTAAAAGGTCAAAGGAAGGAGGCTCCTAACCTCTTGAACTTGCGATATGCGAAATTGTGATATAATCTTAGTTGTTGGATCAAAGAAAAATCTAGGCCATCAGATCTAGGAGGTAGATCATGACAGACCACGTCAGCGAGGATAGGTGGCAACTTATGTCAGCAAGGACACATGGCATGAGCATATAAGGACAAGTGTCAAATTGATTCGACCTTTTAGGCCACTGGAAATCATAATTCTGAGGGACACGTGGCAGCCACTTGGCTCTTTTCACGTCATTGAATGATGCAAGAATGACGTCACTCCATGAGTTCTAGTTGCGGGAGTTTCCACTTCAAGACTTCCCCAAAGTCCCGAAGGCTCAAGTACCGGGGTGGAGGAGAGTCGTCTGATCACCGCGGATAGCGGACCGTTGATCTGGCTCCATTTCCGAGTTTTGGATACCGAGAGTTGGAGGATTCAAAGACACTCATGGAAAGAATGCCGAAATGCAAAATCGCGAAGCACCTTTTGGCGCAGCCTATGGTCACCGTCAGTGGTCACATGAGGGGAAAGAGCTAGCGGAGCTAAGCTCCTTTTCGGTGATCACAACATGAAGAGTCGAGAATCTTCACCACAAGATTCCCGAAGTCATGAATCATGAATTGTTCATTTGGTTAGAGAGTGGTCACAGCATGTGGTTACATGGTCATGAGAAGGGAAGGAGCCAGTCTAGCTAAGCTCCTTTTCAAAGTTTCGGGGATCGCAACTTGGAGTGTCGATACCCTTCAACACATGATTTTTGAAATGCAAAATGCGAAATACATTTTGATTAGGCCCGTGGTCACATCCAGTGGTCATATGGATTAGGTGCGAGATCCATCATTGGTAATCCAACGGTGTTGGTTATTTGGAATCTGATCGAAGGGCTATTGTTTCTCTTTACAATTAATTGTTTAGTTACTATTCAGTTAGCTAAATTGAATGATGGTTCTTGGACGGTTGGCGATTCAATTGTTGAGGCATTATTTCCCTAGGAGATTCGAGGTCTAACGGAAGAGGTAGGAATGCATAAAACATAGATGCAGTGATTGTGTGGGGTTAGTTGTTCTGACTAGAAAAATGAAGTAAACTGGGAGAAAAGAAAACCGCAGAATGCACAGTGTGAGATCAAACTCAAAAATGATAAATAGAAGATGAACAGAGAATAAGTATAATGAAGCAGAGAATAATTGCAGAACAGAGGAGAAGTGGTAAGAATTGATATATTTGTATTGATTGTTATTCATTCATTTATTTATTATCAAGGAGGTTGGGTGGTTCTAGGGAGGACTGCTGTCCTCTAATATTCAAGTTGGTGCTTGAATATTGGAAGTTGTAGCTTCCATCTAGTTGTGGCTAGAAAAACATGGTGGCAAGGCGGTGCTCGGGAAAACACAAAGTTTTATGTATGCAAGTTGGTGCTTGTATAAGTGGAAGTAGGTTCTTCCATCCAGTCGGTGCTGGAACACTCAGGGAGTTGGTGCTTCCTTCTAGTAGGTTCTAGAGAAAACAAAGAGTTGGTGCTCTCAAACAAGTTGGAGCTTGTAAAACAAAGGTAGTAGCCTCACATTCAGTTGGTGCTCAATTATAGATGATGTACAAAACTTAAAAGACCACCTATCATTTCGAAGAAGAAGAGGTTTTCTCCCTTTATGGGTTTCCTCGTGAAAATCTGTCTCCGTGTATATCTTATGTGTGACTGATGCTCATTATTTATGTTGTCCATGTGTTGTATAATATTGATGATCGCTTGGAGAAGATTAAAAATGGTTTAATAGACTTAATATTGTTTAAGCATAGTAACAATTGATTCACCCCTCCCCCCCTCTCATTTGTCTTAGTAATTTCAAAAATTGGTATCAGAGCGGGTTCCTTTTATTCAAAGGTAGATCTGTAAGCTTAAACATGACAAGTTATGAAGGGACTTCAGCTACTAAGCCTCCTCTATTTGATGGAAAAATTTTTGCCTTCTGGAAGGTTAGAATGAGAACATATTTAATGGCCTTAGGTGTTGATGTTTGGGATGTAGTAGAGACTAGAGACAAAAGTAAGTTTCGAACTCTAAGTGAAAGCAAATCAGAGAATGTAACTTTTGGAAATGATGCACCAGGAAAAATAAAAGGTAAAGGAATGGTAAGTTTGAGTAATGGAAAAGGGAAAGCTCAAGATGTATTATTTGTAGAAGGTCTGAAACATAATTTTCTTAGTGTCAGTCAAGTCTGTGACCAAGGATGTGAAGTCGTTTTTACTTCTAAAGATTGTAGAATAAAATCTGTGAATTCAGGATAGCTAATTGTAAAAGGGATAAGAACAGAAAACAATGTCTATGTGTTAAAAGAAGAAAAAGAAGAATGCCACTTAAGCAAGTATGATGAAAGTTGGCTATGGCATAGGAGACTTGGACACTTAAATTTTGATCATATAATCAAGCTCAAAAACAGTGGGGTAGTAAAGGATCACCAAAGATATCAAAGCCACATGATTATGTTTGTAAACCATGCCAGATAGGAAAGCTTACTCGAACACAGTTCAGATCTAAAAACTTTCCTTCTACAGAAAAACCTCTCCAGTTAGTATATATGGATTTATGTGGACCATCAAGAAAAGAAGGTACAGGAAAAGAAAACTATTTTATGTTGATTATTGATGATTATTCTAGACTAACATGGGTTGCCTTTTGAAAGAAAAATCTGAAGCATTTGAAAAATTCAAAGTGTTTAAGGCTCTGACTGAGAATCAAATAAGAAAAATATTGAAGGCAGTAAGGTCTGATAGAGGAGGAGAGTTTAGCTCATGGAACTTCAAAGAGTTTTGTGATAAACATGGGATCAAAAGAGAGTACACAATCCCAAGGACTCCACAGCAAAATGGATTTGTTGAGAGGCAATATAAATCAGTACAGCAAATGGCAAGATCAATGATGAATGAAAAAAATGTTTCTCAGACATATTGGGTGGAAGCAATACATACAGTTGTTCATATCCTGAACAAAGTTCATCTCAGGCCACACAGTGACAAGACTCCTTATGAATTATGATTTGGAAGACCTACTTCAATCAAGCATTTTAAAGTCTCTGGGAGTAAATGTTATATCAAGAATAATGATGAAAATATTGGCAAATATGATGAAAGGGCTTATGAAGGTATATTCTTAGGTTATTCTACAAACAGTAAAGGTTACAGATGCTACAATAAGACGCTGCATAAATTGGTTGATTGTATTGACATAAAAGTTGATGAAGAAATCCCGATAGGAAATGTAAGCAGTGTTGAACCAAGCATAGAAGATATAATTGAAAACGAAGATTAACATGTCCAAGGATCAGAAAGAGAAGAATATGAATCAGATGAAGATACGAATACTCCAACTGACACAAATCAGCAGAAAGAAGCAAAATCACCTCTCAGAATTGTTAGAAAGAATCATCTTGAAAATCAGATAATTGGAGATATAAATAAAGGAGTTTAGACAAGAAAGAAATTGATTAAAGACTCAGAACAATCTCATGTTGCCTTTTTATCTATGATTGAACTTAAAAATTTTGATGAAGCCAACCAGCATGATGATTGGATTAGAGCTATGAATGAAGAGCTTGATCAGATTGAGAAGAAAAATACTTGGGAGATTGTTCCTAGACCTGAAGATAAGAATGTAATAGGCTCCAAATGGGTGTTCAAGAATAAAATGAATGAAAAAGGAAAAGTTGTTAGAAATAAAGCCAAATTGGTTTGTAAAGGGTTGCACAAGTTGAAGGTCGGGATTTTGATGAAACTTTTGCACCAGTGGAAAGATTAGAGGCCATCAGAATGTTTCTTTCATATTCATGTCATAAGAACTTTAAAGTGTATCAGATAGATGTTAAGTCAACATTTCTTAATGGATATCTAGATGAAGAAGTATATATGGAGCAACCTGAAGGATTCTCATTGAAAGAAAATCCTAACTATGTCTGCAAGCTGAAGAAGGATCTATATGGACTGAAACAAGAACCACGAGCTTGGTATTATAGACTAGACAAATTCTTACAAGACAGAGGATTCAAGAAAGGTATTGTTGACAACAATCTCTACATTAAGTCTGAAGGTGATAATTTACTAGTTGTTTTGGTTTATGTAGATGATATTATTTTTTGTTGTACTAATGAATCCTCTGTCTAGTGGTTTGCTAACTCTATGAAAACAAAGTTTGAGATGTCCATGATAGGAGAACTATCATACTTTCTTCGCTTACAAGTTAAACAAAGTTCTGTAGGAATATTTATCTCACAAGAAAAATATTTGAAAGAGATGTTGAAGAAATTTTAGATGGAAGATTCTTCACCTATTAGTACACCTATGGTGGTTGGTTTCAAGCTTAGTAAAGATGATATTTCACCCGATGTTGATCAAAGGACATACCAATCAATGATAGGCAGTCTTTTGTACATCACAGCTTCTCATCCTGATGTAATGAAAGTTGTTGGAATGGTAGGTCACTATCAGTCTGCTCCTAAATAAAGTCATCTAGTAGCGGTAACAAGGATATTCAAGTACTTGAAGGGCACAATGAATTATAGTCTGTGGTATCCCATAAATCAAAACTTTCAGTTAACTGCTTATTCAAATGTTGATTGGGCAAACTGTTTTGATAAGAGAAAAAGCACCAGTGGAAGAGCATTCTTCTTGGGTGACTAATTAGTAGCATGGCTTAGTAAAAAACAAGGTCCCATTTCATTATCAACTACAGAGGCAGAATACATTGTTGTTGCTACTTGTTGCACACAAATTTTATGGATGATAGAAACTCTTGAAGATTTGAAGGTAACTTACACTAATCCCAATCCACTTCACTGTGATAACACTAGTGCCATCAGTCTCTCTAAGAATCTTGTACTTCATTCAAAATCTAAGAACATACCAATAAAATACCATTTTCTCAGAGAACAGGTTACAAATAGAATTGTTCAGGTGAATTATATTCCTTCCACGGAATAGATAGCTGATATCTTTACTAAACTAATAGCAGTGACACCTTTTGGATATCTTCGCCAGAATTTGGCGTGACCTCACTATCAAACTAAGAGGGTCCATCCTGTCAGGGGGAGTTTGTGTTGGTTGAATATCTAATACCTCCAAAGAATACTGCAACAACTTAGGGGGAGCTTGTTTCTTCTTTGACATTGATGTCAAAGGGGGATAAAGTGTGGTAATTTCAATACAGTGGTAAAGCTGGATGTTCTTCAAGGGGTTTCCATCAATGCCAAAGGGGGGGATTGTTGGCATGTTTTAGGACAGAGGCAGAGTATGCATGTTTGTCATTAATGGAAAATATCAGCATGATCAGTAGAGCGATGATGGCATGGAAATGGCAAGATCAACTGATAAGAGAAACAGTGATCGTTGGGTCTCATTCAGAATCCCTGATGACCGTCATATCTGAATTCAGATAGGAGTAGCGCGAAGTAGAAGAGAACATATCTCAGGCCTCTAATCAGGGCCCGAAGACCGACCATTGTTGGATCCATAAGAAGGAGCACGATATTTACGTGCAAGATGAAGCAGACCTAAAAAATCCTGAAAGTAGGGGGATCGTCCATTATCAAAGAAGATACGTGGAAAAATATCAAAGCACGTCAAAGACTTTGTTTCAAAGTTTCGCATATCGGGAAATCCAAAGGAAGGAGGTGCTCTAACCTCTTGAACTCGTGATATGCGATATCCCAAAATGATCTGGGCTGTCGGATCGAGGATTGATCTAAACCTTTGGATCAAGGTATGATGTGGAACGTTGGATGCAGAGGACACATGGTGAGTGATTGTTTTTTCACTGACTGAAAGGTCAAAGGAAGGAGGCTCCTAACCTCTCGAACTCGCGATATGAGAAATCGCGATATAATCTCAGTTGTTGGATCGAAGACAAATCTGGGCCATTAGATCTAAGAGGTAGATCATGACAGACCATGTCAGCGAGGACAGGTGGCAACTTATGTCAACAAGGACACGTGGCACGAGAATATAAGGACAAGTGTCAAATTGATTCGACTTTTCAGGCCACTAGAAATCATAATTCTGAGTGACACATGGCAGCCACTTGGCTCTTGACACGTCATTGAGTGACGCAAGAATGATGTCACTTCATGAGTTCTTGTTTCGGGAGTTTCAGCTTCAACACTTCCCCAAAGTCCCGAAGGCTCAAGTATTGGGGTGGAGGAGAGCTGTCCAATCAACGCAGATGGTGGACCGTTGATCTTGCTCCATTTCGAAGTTTCAGATACTGAGAGTTGGAGGAGTCAAAGACACTCACGGTAAGAATGCCGAAATGTGAAATCGTGAAGCACCTTTTGGTGTAGCCTGTGGTCATCGTTGGTGGTCACGTGAGGGGAAAGAGCTAGTGGAGCTAAGCTCCTTTTCGGTGATCGCAACATGAAGAGTTGAGACTCTTCACCATAGGATTCTCGAAGTCGTGAATCGTGAAGTGCTCATTTGGTTAGCGAGTGGTCACAGCATGTGGTTACATGGTCACGAGAAGGGAAGGAGTCAGTCTAGCTAAGATCTTTTTCGAAGTTTCGGGGATCACAACTTGGAGTGTCGAGACCCTTCGACATAGGATTTCGGAAATGCAAAATGCTAAATGCATTTTGATTAGGCCCGTGATCACAACCAGTGGGCATATGGAGTAGGCGTGAGATCCATCATTAGTAATCCAACGGTACTGGTTATTTGGAATCTGATCGAAGAGCTACTGTTTATCTTTACGATTAATTGTTCAGTTATGATTCAGTTAGTTGAACTGAATGATGGCTCTTGGACTATTGGTGATTCAGTTGTTGAGGCGTTATTGTCCTAGGAGATTCGAGGTCTAACGAAAGAGGTAGGAATGCATAAAACATAGATGTAGTGACTGTGTGGGGTTAGTTGTTCTGACTGGAAAAATGAAGTAAACTGGGAGAAAAGAAAACCGCAGAATGCACAGTGTGAGATTAAACTCAGAAATGATAAACATAATATGAACAGAGTAGAAGTATAATGAAGCAGAGAATAATTGCAGAACAGAGGAGAAGTGGTAAGAATTGATATATCTGTATTGATTGTTATTCATTCATTTATTTATTCTCAGGGAGGTTGGGTGGTGTTAGGGAGGACTGTGGTCCTCTGATATTCAAGTTGGTTCTTGAATATTGGAAGTTGTAGCTTCCATCTAGTTGTGGCTAGAAAAATAGGGTGGCAGGGTGGTGCTCGGGAAAACACAAAGTTTTATGTATGCAAGTTGGTGCTTGTATAAGTGGAAGTAGGTACTTCCATCCAGTCAGTGTTGGAACCCTCAGGGAGTTGGTGCTTCCTTCTAGTGGGTGCTAGAGAAAACAGAGAGTTGGTGCTCTCAAACAAGTTGGAGATAGTAAAACAGAGGTAGTAGCCTCACATTGAGTTGGTGCTCAATTATAGATGATGTACAGAACTTAAAACACCACCTATCATTTCGAAGAAGAAGAGGTTTTCTCCCTTTATGGGTTTCCTCATGAAAATCTGTCTTTGTGTACATCTTATGTGTGACTGATGCTCATTATTTATGTTGTCCATATGTTGTATAATATTGATGATCACTTGGAGAAGATTAAAAATGGTTTAATAGACTTAATATTGTTTAAGCATAGTAACAACTGATTCACCCCCCCCTCCCCTCTTAGTTGTCTTAGTAATTTCAACACATCATACAATACCTCATATTTGAAGGGCTTGATGTCGTAGGGAAAGTGACATTGTTGGATGACACGAAGATCGCTCCCTTGGCAGAGCCATCCGATGGTGTATGATTCTGGGTGTGGTGTTGACAGAGCCAACCGCTTGACGACCTCCGCTGAGAGCGGTTCTTCTAGCTACCGATATCAACGATGAAGTGCAGTGGATTACCCTTCACCCACATTTGTGAATGAAATAGGCTCTCACCTTCCTCTGGTTCATCAAGTTCACCGAGTTGGACCTTGGTGGTAGCAACGGTGGCACTGGGTTCTACGTCAATGATTTGTCTCCCTTGTTCTGGTTTTAACTTAGAGTCAAAGCCCACATCTAATTCAAAGGCTTTCATCTCGGTCGCCAATGACTTCTTTGAGTAGCATTCAACGGTATTATGCCAAGGGCTCTTATGGAACTCGCACCACTTCCCAGTGTCTTTCTTTGTCTTCCCATTGTCCTTCTTATTTTGCGGCTTAGACTGGTTGTCCTGAGGCTATCCATCATTATTGTGTCCTTTGTTCTGTAGGTTGGGGCTGACTTTTCCCTACTTCTTCTATGAGGGGTTCACAAACCCAAATTGTTGCGTCTTTTGTTTAAGCTTATGCTCGATTTTGAAAACATATCGATAGGCCACACCCAAGGATGAAATTTCCATAAACTTCATTTCTGTCTAGATGTATTTATCCATACCACCACACTACTTGAATACCAGATGTTGCTTAGAGTCTTTGATACCCATCTTGGTGCGCAAGGTATGGAAGACATTGGTGAACTCTAGCACTGTTTGGTCCCTTTTTTGTTGCAATGTGGTCCATCGTGTATATAAATTGCATAAATTCCAACAGGATAGTATTGTTCCTTAATAGCATCCCTGAACGAACCCCAAGTGGGTGCGACTACAAATAATGTAGATTCATCAATTTCCTTTTGCTCACAAAAAGTCTCCCACCAATCTTTGACATGGGGAACAGCCTTAAGGAGTGAAAATAAAATATTTTCTCAATCGGAAAAGTGATGGATAGAAAAATACCCTTCTAGAAGGTTTAACCATTTTCCTACAACATCAACATCTATTTGACCTTCAAATATAGGAATATCAAAATTTATTTGTACCTTGAAGGGGGTGGTGCTTCTGTTCGAGGAAGATGTGTCGCATATTGGTAGTCGCCGAAGGATTTGTACAAAACTATCCATCATCTCGTTCCTCTATCGCTCATGCGAGGGATTAAAGGGATCTCATGCCCCATCGTCTCTCTTTTATTCCCCCATGAGAGGTCGTCGGGTTCGGTGAGGCCGATCTTGCAAAGGCTCAACTAGTTCGAGTCCCAACTGCTTATACCCTGGCCTCGTTTGGGGCATGCACAGAGAAACAAATGAAGAGAAGACCGCTCTGATACCACTGATCCAGATTTATGAGCGAAACAAAATGAAACAAAGATCTAAAACATTAACACATATATACAGAAAACAATAACACAGATATAGTGAAACTTAACTTCTATTCAATAAAGAAATCTGTTGAAACTGTAAAATGTAGAATGAAACAATCTTGCTCGAATGGTGGTAGCTAATCTCTAAGAAGAGATGTGGCGGCTACGCGCATTCGCTTGAGCACATTACAATGAGGCCTCCAAGCCTTTCTAGCATCAAGAAATAATCATAAAATCATAAACATCCAAAAACCTAACCCTTAAAGATGAAACGCCAAATTTAAAATAAAATATGTAAATGAATAATATAGTTTTTAAATAAATTGAAAAAAAAAGGAAAGAAAATATCTCTTTAAACTTAAAAATATGGTTCTAAGATAGCCAAATTTAGTTGGCGTTGTCCTAACCGAGCCCTCGTAAGAGGTCATTACAACAAAAAAAAATTTAGATCTTGAATTTGATTATAAATAAAGTAAAATTGCTAACAAAAATAAAGTTACATTTTTTTGGTTATAAATAAAACAAAATCACTAACAAAAATAAAGTTTACATTATTAAAATCTATCCAACATTTTGTCAACTACATAATAACTAACTTTCATAAGATTCCAAGATCGGGAATCGCATCCACTAACAACTTCTTAAGAAATTATTGGTTAAATAAAATTTTCAACTATTATTTTTTTAATAATTGTGTAAATATTTTAATAATCTAAAATTATTCTAGTAAATTTTTTCAATAAAAGTTTTATGACAAATTGGTTTTCTTAGACACATTAAAATTATTCTCATGTTTGTGAAACGATAAATGTTGATAATCAAAATCCATCACCATTTCCCAAATTATCATAAATAAATTTTAGTTTTATAATAAAAACTAAAAATTAAAATTAATAAATATTAAATTAAAAATAAAAAATATTTTCCAAAAATACAATTAAATCAAAATATATTAAATAAATATTTAAAAAATTACAACACTTTATCAAAAAAAATTATATTTATATTTCATTAAAATTTAGAGCAACTAAACAATCTCTCTTTGTCACCAAAATTCTTCCAAAATTCGGTAGGAATTGATTAATCAAACTTAAAAATAAGAAAATTTGATTCTAAAGATTTTAACTTATTTTAAGATTTTCAAAAAATACATAAATTAAGAATTGATTAATAAAACCTAATTATAAATAAAGTTTAATTCTAAAGATTTTAACTTATTTTAAGATTATCAAAATCATTGGAATTTCAAAATATACACAAATTAAGAAGAAAGTCTAAAAATTTTAACTTATTTTAAGATTTTCAAAAATTACACAAATTAAGAATTGATTAATAAAGCTTAATTATAAATAAAGTTTGATTCTAAAGATTTTAACTTATTTTAAGATTACCAAAATCATTGGAATTTCAAAATATATACAAATTAAGAAACTTTGTCTAGAGTAGATTTTTTCCTTCTTTATATTGACTAACAAAAAGAGATATGCTTTAAAAAGATGGCGTGACCAAATTTAATCATGACACAATAAATTTGAGTAAAACTTTTATATAATAATTAACATTTTATAAATATATTTTAAATATAAAATGATTTTATTTAATATTATTTTTTTATTTTTAATTGTAAAAGGAAATTTATTTCCCTCCAAATCTCCTTATCTCAATACCTACCTAAATCTATTTGTGGTTATCATGATTGAGCTTTAAGATTTAAAATTAATGAATTATCACTCCCCTAGAATATGTGAGTGAAAATTTTCAATTTTACAAAACCAAATAATTTTAACAAAAGAAGCTTAATCATTACAATTAGTTAATTAATTATTTTTCATAATCATCATTTTAGTTTGTAATGTATATATATTCTAATTTGTTTATGAAATGTATAGGTTTCAATAATGTCACACATTATTAATATGTTAGCATTCATCTTAATCTAAGATCTAAATATCTAGTGTTTCATAGATTTGATCCCTTTAAATTAGATCTATGATTGTTTAATACATTAATATTAAAATATTAAAAGATATGAATATTATAAAACATATTAATATATTACTACCTCCATAACCACTATATTGTTTTCATAATCTATTAAT
>ML804371.1:27063-38026 GCA_009831015.1 Picea engelmannii
GTACTCTTTAATCCCGGAGGAAAAAAAGCCTCAAGCCACCATTGTAATCTAGGGACGAAAACTAACAACAAAGCTTAGGCTTACGCCCTCTTAAAAGGAGTACAACTAGAACAAACTAAGGGAATTTGAGAGCTTGTTGTCCTAGGGAACTCCAAAACCATAATAAGAAAGATGATACAAGGAACAAGCCCCAAAGACCCAAGCCTAAAGAAAATCATGGACAGAACCAGATTGGTCTCCCAATATATCAGAACCACCTTCTACCACATTCTGAGGGAAAACAACAGTGAAGTCGACAAGATGGTCAATGCAACAATAGGGGCAAAGCTAGGCACCCTAAGTATAGATGGGGTCTCAACCCTAGCACCCCTTTACTAATGACCGTCTTGGATCAGAAGATGCTCGACACAAGAAGGTGTTACCCTTTGGGTCCAAACAAAACTCCTAGGCGCATGTGTAGGAAGGAATGTCGCCATGCCCAAAATAAGAAGGACGAGAGCTTATTTGCACAGCTAATATTGGGTCCACCGGGTGAGTGGGTAAGAAGCCCCAAAAGCATAAGGTGGATGCTTGTAGTTGTCAACATAGATCAAGGAAAACGCAGGCCCACCAGGTGGCATGCACCACACGTGGATCTCTCTGCCTGAGACAACGAGGTGGTCATCATCACGGAAAGTGTGAAATCCCTGGTTCGAGTGGGAAATCTGGACTCTCTCCCTCATTTGTGTGTGATTGTGATATGAGACTCTCAACTCCCACAATGCAGTAGCTCCTTCTTCGTCATCCTCACCTCCACCCTCCCTTCCATGGCATTGGGTGGAACAGTTTGTAGGAATCCTCCCATGAACTCGCGGGTAAGTACGCCATTTCCTTTTTCAGAAATCATGTCGTTGTCCTTTTCCAGTGTATGGCTCACGTGGGATTTCCCATCCGCTCATTTGTCTTCTCTGGTCCAGATGTTATTTATCATATCCTCCTCACCACCCTCGTGGTATGCCAAACTTTTGTTAAGAGTAACCTGGGTCTCTCTTTTCCCTAGCTATGAGTCCTGCTTCATGGATTTTGAGTCTCCCTTTTCCCCCATCCTCAGAACCTAGTTTGGCCTCGCACTTCTTCACGACCCCATGAATTCTTACCCTAGTAATCCTCAGAACTACGGTGCTCCTTTGTTTTCTACACCGCTCTTTGTGCTCTTGCTCTTTAGCCTACCTCACGTGCCACTACAAGTTGTCCCTTCGTGTTCTCAAGCCAACCTATCCTTCTGCTCGAATTCCCTACTCTTCTCCAAGTAGAACCCTCAAGAGACGGTCAGATCTAGCCACTCCTCAGGAAACAACAAAATGCAGCAAGCAACTGTAGCTCAGGAGGACTCAAGAAGCTGGCTAGAGGATGACTGGGAAGTAGATTGTGGCGGTTGCAGCAGTCTAAGAGTCCAAATGGGCGCAATGAGCGCCAATCGTGCCTTTGAGATGGAGACCTTATCCCAGCACCAATTTCTAATAGGCAAGCTTCAAGATGAAAGTGATGCCCAACACAGTCAAATTGAACCAACCGCTTGAACATCGAGATGTTGCAGCAAAGACTGGATCAACTATATGACTCACAGACTCCCTCAAGCAACTTGGAAGACCAACAGGGTTAATCAAGGAATGTCCAGTCGAACTCAATCAACCAAGTTCTGGATATAAATGAACCCCTCCCAAAATTCAGGGCGAACATGCAGCAAACAAAAGTGGAAAAGGGTAATTAAGCTCAAATCTTTGTATGTATAACACACCCACTACCATCAATCAAAGTTTGTTTTGGTTGTTTTCTCAATAATGAGACTCCCCGGAGCTTGTAGCAGAAAAATGCCAATCCCTGAATCACAGGTCTTCTATTTACCTGCCCGATTCTCTGTACATAACCATGGTCTTATGTCCCACCTGACGTAGGCGCGCCAACCACGAGTACGTCCGCTCACAGGGTCTTCTTCTTCTCACCCGAAGAACTCCGAGGTTCTTCTATTTCCCTCTCGGGACATATGCTCCCACAGTTCTCTTCGCACGATCCCCCTTCCTTGATTTATCGTGGAATTGGAACTCGTGACTTTGCGAGTTCAAAGGTTGGACACTGGGTTC
This sequence comes from Picea engelmannii, assembly GCA_009831015.1. Taxonomy (NCBI): domain Eukaryota; kingdom Viridiplantae; phylum Streptophyta; class Pinopsida; order Pinales; family Pinaceae; genus Picea; species Picea engelmannii. The sequence goes on from ML804371.1 coordinate 29,184, forward strand.
TCGGATCCCCGAGATCTGATGTCCAGTCAACTCGCTGACCTTTCCCCGAGGGATTTCGCTACTTGCAACCTCGTGACTTTGAATGCCCAATACTTGGGCTCTCACCCTGCGAGCTCCCGAGTTCGCGAGATCTCCCCGATCTCTGCCACCTGTCCTTCCCAGATGGATGCCTCACAGCCTCTCTCTACTTCACTATTTTGTGACCTCGAGTCTTGCGACTTTTAACGCCAAATACTTGGGCGTTCACCCTGCGAGCTCCCGAGTTCGTGAGATCTCCTCAATCTTCGCCACCTATCCTCCCCAGATGGACGACTCACGGCCTCTCGCTACTTCGCTGCTTCGCGACTTAAAGCGTCCAGCTTTTGGACTTCTACCCCGCGAGCCCTGAGCTCACGAGGTCCCTGGATCTCTGCCACCTGTCCTCTTCGGATGGACGACTCGGATCCTCTCGTAGCCTCGCCACTCGCGACTTAAAGCGTCCAGCTTTTGGACTTCTACCCCATGAGTCCCGAGCTCACGAGGTCCCTAGATCTCTGCCACCTTTCCTCTTCGGATGGAAGGCTCGGATCCTCTCGTAGCCTCGCCACTCGCGACTTAAAGCGTCCAGCTTTTGGACTTCTACCCCGCGAGTCTTGAGCTCACAAGGTCCCTGGATCTCTGCCACCTGTCCTCTTCGGATGGACGGCTCGAATCAGTCCCAATGCCGCGCCCTTTCCTACTGCCCTTTGGACGTGGAAAAACTAACGGTCCAAATGTTATCATGGAATCTAGGGTTCTATGATCCGAATTTCCTCACTATTCATGAAGATAAGGGAAAAAGGGTTAAGGCAATTTATGTCCTCATTCATTCCTTCAATTGAACGGTCATGAATGACCACGGATGTCTCGACAGGATCTCATCCATTGATCAATACTTATCCTTACGTGGCTACTTCGGGATTTCAAGAGGGTCATTCCTCTTCGCATAGGGTTGCTAAGACTTGCACATTCATGTCCTCTTTCCAGGTTCCTGGTAAACCTTTCTGAGAAGAGAAACCTCCTTGAAGAGGTCTATTTCGGACCGTTCCTGGATACCGATAAGGGAAACAAATTCCCGATAACAGACTGGATACCTGACTTAGTTCAACCTGGGCATGAGTAGATTTATTTTTATCGACGTGAGTCGTGCATGGCTTCCTCTATTACAAGCATAGGTCCATTAGTTATTATCAAGACATTCACAGACATTCTTACACTAAAATCGTTCACAATCTCATAGTGTTGTGAGTATATATGTATATCAGCATATGATTTTTCAAGATGCAATACATAAAAATACTTATCAGAAATAACACCCGAAGTGGGTACGACTATTGAGAGGGGTGCTCGTTTCCACCCAACCGTAGGCTCAGCGACTCCCAAGGGATTTACCACTAGCCACCACCGAGCTGAGACCACGATGCTCTGAGACTGTGTCTCTCTGTCTGCCAGTGACCAAGAGCGAAGGTTGCAATCCCTCCTCTCTACTATCACTCACTCTGCGTAAAACTGCCAGAGTTCCCCTCACGTCCGCCCCTTCAATCGTCTCTGCTATACGCCTTATCCTCTCGCGAGGTTGCGTGTGGCACGATTACCCTCGCGCCGATCAGGCCTGACGGCTCTACGGATGGGTGGTCTACCATCCCATCCCTCATCAAGCCATCCGCCTACCAGCCTGCGAGGTATTGACTTTCAGGGCCAACGAGCCGCTTTTGGTTCTCCGGGCTAGTGGAGTCCAAATATGGTATTTAATTCTCAGTGGAAGTTAGCGCCACCTTTTTCAGGTGCCTTCCACCGCCATCATGGTCTCTTTTATGCACATCCCCTCTCAGCAGTCCTGCAATAAATTCAAATATTATTCACATTCATTGACCTCTTCCTGCGGGTCCATTTACATCACATATTCATACTTATGAGTTTTCCATAGTCCTTGGCCAATCCAGTTATATTTACAATCTGGGGGGAACAGGGTGTTACAAATCCCTCCCCCTTAAAAAGGAACATCGTCCTCGATGTTCTTAGCTACTAACATGAATTACATGTACATAAGTAAACAAAATCGGATATGCCTGTCTCATGGCATCCTCCATTTCCCATGTAGCCTCATCTGGTCCAAAATGTTTCCATTGCACCTTGACCTGTGCAATGGTTCTGTTCCAGAGCTAGGTTTCCTTTCTATCCAATATGCATTGGGGTTCTGGTAGAAATTCTCCCTCCGGTTCCACCTGGATCACATACCAGTCAATTATATGATTAGCATCATGTACATATTTCTTCAATAATGAAACATGGAAAACATTATGTGCTTTTACTGTGGGAGGAAGTGCTAGCCGATAGGCTATAGGTCCCACTCTGTCCAGAACCTCAAAGGGTCCACAATACCGGGGTGCCAAGTTGGCACAAGCTCCCATTTTTAGGGAACTCCTTCTAGGCTTAATTCTGAGGTATACATGATCTCCTATTTGGAACTCTCTTGGAGTTCTCTTTTGATCAGCGTAACTTTTCTGTCGGTTCTGAGCGACCTTCAGATTTTGTTTTATCTGAGTCACTTGTTGTTCCATTTCTTTCAACATGTCGGGTCCAAAGGAAATCCTATTTATAGGATTGCTCCAGCTGACTGGGGTATTACATTGTCTACCATAGAGGACCTCGAATGGGCTCATTGTTAAGGACGCTTGATAGCCGTTGTTGTAGGCAAATTCTACCAATGGTAGGTAGTCTTCCCATTTCCTAGGTTGATGCATTACATGCATCCTTAACATATCCTCTAATATCTAATTCACTCTTTCTATCTGTCCATCGGTTTGAGGGTGATAGGCGGTGCTAAACAACAGCTTGGTCTCCAAACCTGCCATCTGATTTCCAGAAATTGGAAGTGAACTTTGTGTCTCTATCAGATATTATCTCCCTCGACATGATGTGCAGTCAGAACACCTCTTTCATGAATACTTGTGCGATATCTATCGCCTTGCAGGTTGATTTGATGGGGATGAAATGAGTGGACTTGCTCAGTTTATCCACTACTACCATAATGACATCGTTCTGTTTGGTGGAAGTTGGTAATCCAGTGATAAAATCCATGGAGATGGTTTCCCATTTCCATTCTGGGATGGGTAAAGGGTGTAATAGTCCTGCTGGGTGTCGATGTTCTGCTTTAACTTGTTGGCATTCTATACATTGGGCCAAATACTTGGCCACATCCTTCTTCAATCCCGGCCAGTAAAATTGTTTTCGGGTGGTAGTAATCATTTTCTGGTATCCTGGGTGACCGATGTAGGGTCTTTTATGTAGTTCATCCACGATGAACCTCTTCAAGTCGTCACAATTGGGAGTGTACAGTCTATCTTTGTAGGTGAGTAGACCTCCTTCGGTCATCTGATAGCCTTCGTATTTTACTCCAGCGGGTTCTTGTTGTAGGTACAGGGTCACATTTCGAATGAAGGGATCTGTTTCTTGCGCCTCCTTGACTCTGTGCTTGACATCTGTCTCGCAGGTACTCACTGCTGCCAGGTGAATTGTTCTCATGCTTCTGCTAAGGGCATCGGCCACCCTATTCTCCTTCCCTTTGATGTGTTTGATTTCAAAATCAAATTCGCTAAGGAGGGCCATCCATATAGCTTGTCTAGTGTTGAGCTTGGGTTGATCAAATAAATACCGTAATCCACGGTGATCTATCATAAGCACAAATTTCCTCCCCAGGAGGTAATGCCTCCACATTTTTAAGGCATGCACTATGGCAGCCAATTCTAGATCATGAGTCAAATAGTTGACCTCATGTTCATTCAATTTTCAGGATTCATAGCAGATCACCTTTCCTTCCTGCATAAGGACTCCTCCGAGTCCTTCTTTACAGGCATCTGTGCACACAAGGAAGTTAGCTTCTGGGTCAGCAATTTTCAACACGGGTGCATGGGTTAGTAGATGTTTCAAGGTTTGAAAGCTTTATTCACATGGTTGTGTCCACAGGAATTTTGTTCCCTTCTTCTGGAGGGCAGTGATTGGACAGCCAATCTTGGAGAAATCTTTTATAAATCTCCTATAGTATCCTGCCAGTCCCATAAAGGATCTAATGTCTGAGACATCCTTTGGGGTACGCCATTCCATGATAGACCTGATCTTGTCAAGATCTACTGCTACCCCTTCCTTGGACAGAACATGTCCCAAGTAGTGTACTTGTTTCTAGAAGAAGTCACACTTGTTGAATTTAGCATAGAGCTGATGCTCTCTTAGCACTTGCAGCATAAGTCTAAGATGCTCTTCATGTTCTTCTCTACTCTTAGAGTAGATTAAGATGTCATCAATAAAAACTAGTACAAATTTATCTAGGAATTTACTGAGTACATTGTTCATTAAGCACATGAAAGTAGAAGGGGCATTGGTTAACCCAAATGGTACTACCACAAACTCATAATGACCATACAGTGTCCGAAAAGTGGTCTTATGGATGTCTTCACCCTTGATTTAGACTTGATGGTATCTTGATCTCAAGTCAATTTTTGAGAAAACAGACGCACCTCCCAACTGATCGAATAGATCATCGATCCTGGGCAAGGGGTATTTGTTCTTTATGGTTACTTTATTAAGTTGTCTGTAATCTATACACAATCTAAGGGTGCCATCTTTCTTTTTCACAAACAGGACCGGTGCTCCCCATGGGGACACGCTGGGTTGAATATAACCCTTGTCCATCATTTCTTTTAATTGCAGTTTGAGCTCAACTAACTCAAGCGTGCTCATCCGGTAGGGTGTTCTAGACACTGGCACCGCTCCTGGTGCAAGTTCTATTGAGAAGTCAATGTCTCTTCTCGGAGGTAGACCCGGTACCTCCTCTGGAAACACATCTCGGTATTCTCTCAAGATAGGGTGGTCATCAGGGCTGGGGTCCGCACCTTCGGTTGTTTTCAACACCTGTACTGCATATAGGGGACATCCCTTTCGGCAATACTTCCTGATTTGCAATGTTGATATTTGTCTCACCGAGACCGGCTTTCGGATCCCTTGAAGGGTTATCTTTTTTCCTTCTTCGCTCGCACATTCTAAGGTTTTATCATAACAGTCCAGTTTGGCTTTATGGGCTACCAGCCAATCCATACCAATCAACAGATCGTATGATCCCAGTGGTAGTAAATTAAGGGTTGCTTGGGTGGGGAATTCACCCAACATTATTTGGCAAGCTGGTACGGCCTCTACCACCTTTCTTTTGGTGCCAGTGGCTAACTGTACCAACCATGGTTTAGTTTTCTTCTGTGGCTGTAGTTTACACTTATCAACAGTTTTAGGGGCTATATAACTCAAATTTGAACCAGGGTCAATCAAAACAGATACCAGATGGTTGAAGATCATACCTTCTATTTCCACCACTGAAGCTTGGTGGTCAGCTTGGTTATTATCCAATGCTGCATAGATCTGCGGCACACTCCTTGCCACATCATTCACTGTGGTAGCTTCCTGCATGTTATAAATTTTTCGACTATTCTGTTGTCGGAGTGGACAGTCTCTCCGGAGATGATCTCTTCTGCAATCCCAGCATTCCAAAGGTCTTCTCTTTGGGTTATTTGTATTTATTGGTATAGGTCCAGAAGTTTTATTTCTGTCCGTCGAGGGAAAGTTCTGCTGGAGTACACTCCGGGTTGGAAAGTTCATTTTGTGGTTCTTCTTGTATTTTTTAAATCCCGAGGATTTGCTCCCTTTCTTCTGAAATTTTGAACCATTCTTTTGTTTCCAGTCTCCACGAGACTCTGCCCAAGGCCCATATTGGTCATGACAATATGTTGCCTTTCGTATAGTGTCTTCTAGGGTCTTTGGCTCGTCGAATTCGATTCAATTCCAGTATTCTTTGGGTAGCCCACTGATGAAGCGTTGGGCCTTTGCCTTCTCTGCTTTGATGTAGGGGACATATCTTAGTAAGTCAAGGAATTTGTTGACGTACTCCTCCATAGTAAGCTGTCCCAATTTGAGTTCATAGAACTCTTTAGCCTTCTCGTCGAAATACCTTTTCGACAAATACTTCTTTCGAAAGTACTTCTCGAACCGTTTCCAAGATAGGTCCTCCTCGCGGACCCCTTTCATATTCTTAAGGTCTTCCCACCAGATGGAAGCCTTTCTGTTTAGATTGAAAGTGGCCACTCGGGCCTTCAGGTTCTCTGAGAAATCATGGACTCTGAAATATTTCTTCAGTCCAAGTAGCCAAGCCTCATCTTCCTCTCCCTTCTTTATCTCGCCATCGAAGGAGGGAGGTTTGGCCTTTTTGAATTCCTCAAATCTATGACTCTTAGAAGTCTTTTGCCTCTTCTGTCTCCTTTGAGAATAGGAACTGGTCCTACTGCTGGAAGAGCCTTCTGAATCGCCAGCTTCCTTCTCAATGGAATCGTCTGGCACTGGTCCTTTACCTCTGGGGTGGACCTTTCTGGATGTGCTTCTCTCAGTGTGACCGCTGACACGACTACGATTCTACATCTCAGGTTCATGCTGCATCTGTCGTTGTAGGTCGGATAAGCTCTGCAGTAGAACCGCATTAATCTCGGTTTGCTTTTCTTGTTCCTTCATCATTCTTTCATTGTCAGCCTTGCAGCTTTGCAATTCGGCCATGAGACTCCTCACTGTCTCAGCTAAGTCTGGAGGGGTTCCTATTGCTCTCCTTTTGTCTGACTCTTCATCTCTGTTGTGGGAGTCTTCTCCCACTTCTTGGTGAGTCACCATTCTTCTGCGTTTGTAGATTCCCGCGGTTGATTGTCCGCTTGAATGAAAAGACAAACGCTGACTATTAGTTAAGAGTTAAATTCATTTTTACAAAGGGCGCATAAATTCATAATTCTTCCACATGCACACACAGTCGGGTTTTTCATTTTCCAGGTTCTTAATCCTGGGTAAGATAGTTAAGTCAGGGGTTTACTCCTCATAGGAGTGTTTTGAATGAGGTTTATGCACGACTCGTGCATGAGCCCAGTCAAGCCGAGTGTTGTAACCATGCTTTGATACCAATTTGTAACACACCCACTACCATCAATCAAATTTTTTTTTGGTTGTTTTCTCAATAATGAGACTCCCCGGAGCTTGTAGCACCAAAATGCCAATCCCCGAATCACAGGTCTTCTATTTACCTACCCGATTCTCTGTACATAACCGTGGTCTTACATCCCACCTAATGCAGGTGCGCCAACCACGGGTACGTCCGCTCACAGGGTCTTCTTCTTCTCACCCGAAGAACTCCGAGGTTCTTCTATTTCCCTCTCGGGAAATCTGTTCCCACAGTTCTCTTCGCACGATCCCCCTTCCTTGATTTATCGTGGAATCGAAACTCGTGACTTTGCGAGTTCAAAGGTTGGACATTGGGTTCTCGGATCCCCGAGATCCGATGTCCAGTCAACTCGCTGACCTTTCCGCGAGGGATTTCGCTACTCGCAACCTCATGACTTTGAATGCCCAATACTTGGTCTCTCACCCTGCGAGCTCCCGAGTTAGCGAGATCTCCCCGATCTCTGCCACCTGTCCTCCCCAGATGGACGGCTCACAGCCTCTTACTACTTCACTATTTTGTGACCTCGAGTCTTGCGACTTTTAACGCCAAATACTTGGGCGTTCACCCTGCGAGCTCCTGAGTTCGCGAGATCTCCTCAATCTCTGCCACCTGTCCTCCCCAGATGGACGGCTCACATCTTCTCACTACTTCGCTGCTTCGCGACTTAAAGCGTCCAGCTTTTGGACTTCTACCCCGCGAGCCACGAGCTCACGAGGTCCCTGGATCTCTGCCACCTGTCCTCTTCGGATGGACGGCTCGGATCCTCTCATAGCCTCGCCACTCGTGACTTAAAGCGTCCAGCTTTTGGACTTCTACCCCACGAGTCCCGAGCTCACGACGTCCCTAGATCTCTGCCAGCTGTCCTCTTCGGATGGACGGCTCGGATCCTCTCGTAGCCTCGCCACTCGCGACTTAAAGCATCCAACTTTTGGACTTCTACCCCACAAGTCCCGAGCTCACGAGGTCCCTGGATCTCTGCCACCTGTCCTCTTTGGATGGATGGCTCGGATCGGTCCCAATGCCGCGCCCTTTCCTACTGCCCTTTGGACGTGGAAAAACTAATAGTCCAGATGTTATCATGGAATTTGGGGTTCTACGATCCGGATTTCCTCGCTATTCATGAAGATAAGGGAAAAAGGGTTAAGGCAATTTACGTCCTCATTCATTCCTTCTGTTAACTCCCAAGATGAAACCGTTCTTTCGGTTGAGTTTTGTAGTGGATATCATGGCTATTGGTAGCGTCCTCAAGTTACTTTTGAGTTTTTATAGCTGAGAAAAATTTTAGATTTTGGTTTGACTTAGAAATAATTTGGATTGTAAAGTCTTCTTTTTCAAAATTGTCATTTTTTACTTTCCACAGCTAACGTGTTTTCAAAGATTCATTGTGCGCTGTGGAAAGTGCCCACTTTCAACAGCTAAGGAGCTATTTTCATCAGTTGACGCGCTATTGAAAGTGACAAATCTTAAAAGGTTTGACAATCAGTCGCGGGTGGTGCGCTGTGGAAAGTACACGCTTTCCACAGCTAAGAAGCGATTTCAATTGATATGTCACACTGTTGAAAGTAATTACTTTCCGCAGCTAAGGAGTATCTTCTACAAAGCGGTGCACTGTGGAAAGTGCATACTTTCCGCAGCTAACAGGGGCTTACAAAGAGGCTGTACTTCCGGGTTGGCAACATCAAATCAAATCTTTGGTTCCATATCAGACATTGTTCACAAAAGACCGTTTAGAGTTTTGAATTGCAAATGGAAAGGATGATACTTAAACTTGCAGGGAACTTTTCAATCCCTTCCCAAGCTCCAAATG
>ML804371.1:82012-99050 GCA_009831015.1 Picea engelmannii
ACCTGCAATAGAACACAAATATCAAATTAGAAAGATATTTCATTAAGAAAACAATAAAAAATTGATTGCACAGACTTAGCTACAGAATCTTCTGATTCTGTAGCTAGTCAAGAATAGCATACAGGACCAGATAGCAATAAAATCAAATCCAATCATCTTTTAATAATCATCAAAAAACGAATTACCAATGATTCAAGTGAAATTATCATTCAAATTAAACAATATCAAAATGAATGCAATCGAAACAGGGTAAAAAATACTCTGTTTTCAGTTACCATAAAACTAGGTCATATAGCAATAAAATTGTTTCATATTAAATGAAATGAATGGTGAATCGTATCATATGAGATTCTATGTAATCCAATACAATCACAACCATAATTTAATCCAACAAACTCATAATCTACCACAGTCAACATCGATTTGATACGGTTGTAATGATATGCATAAGATTCTTGTTGTTTCAATCAAATGCCAATATGGAAAGGCTGTTACGATACAGTCAAAATGAAAAGTGCATAACATTATTAACCATCTTTGCCATAGATTTAGATCGCTGGGCATTACACAGTCAAAATTCAACAGCATTGATAACCATAAGCTGGGCAGCAATCAAATAAAATCTGGCTTGAGTCAAATATAGAACAACTTGTTATCCTGGGCATGATCATTTCCGTTTTACAAATCCATTCTTAACTGAATATCCATTGTCATTCCAATTCAAAAGAGAACAAGGTCGACGGGCCACAACGAATTGACTGGCTGGGACTTGCATGAATGTTACGATTTGTATCAATTCACGATTTGGGTAAATATAAAACAAAACCTTTTTTAAACATAATCCAAACCGTATCCGAGCTGGTCAAAGTCATATGTAAATAAAATTGTAATAGATAACCATCATTTACCCATCATGTGCATCATAACCATTTCGGATCAAAACATAGATCGTGTTTCAAAATTTGAAATGCAAAACAGCTTGCGTCTATAATAGATGCAACAGAACATTCAATTGCAACCAATTTAAAACAATCAAATCCACATTATGATTAATAGAATCAACATCAAATCCAATCAAAACTAAAAAGATAACGAAATTCAATTTATCAAAATGAATTTATATACAACAATGCATGCTTATGTGTCAAAACCAATCCACGCTGTAAACAGAGCTTATGAGTGTGTTGCATATAAACAGGGGACAATCATACCAGTGAGGTTGCTCAGGCTATGCCAACTTTGAATTGACGATTGCTGTAACCGACTCGACATTCTTAAACAGAATTGAACCAGTAGTTCGTTGTTTCTTGTCAGTGGGTTGCACCTTCGCATTGTGACTGGTGAGTTTTGCCACTTGATCCTCCAGAACATGAATTCTGGATTGCAACATCGACACATCTAGGTAGTATCTTTCCAACCATAAGCCACACTGATCGCATGGTGGAACAGTTGGTTGAGTAGGAGAGGTTTTCGACAAGTTACCGAGGGTTCCACGAGGCATTTCAATGCCTGGAGAATTGGGATCCTTTCACAAACGAGATGGTAGGTTTTTGACAAAGTCGTGTGAGGGTTTGTCACTCAGACCTTCTGAGTAGGGATACTCATTTGCAAGAAAACGTTAAATCTCCAAGTCGGAATCTTCACTGACCATGATAGGCTCAGGGTTGATAGGGGGTCTCGGTTTATTTCTTGCCATGCGAGAGATTAACCGGGCGTTTTTCTTGCCTTTAGAATTTGCACCAGTTTTAGCTTTAGGCTTTTTGGCTACGGGTTTAGGAATTTCCACACGTTGGGTCACAGAATTGGGTAGGTCCATAGGTGAATCGAGTAGGGGTTTGGGTAACAGAGCACTATAAGGCACAGGTGGTACTGACTTGCCCTCGGTTACCATAGGTTTATCAACCTGTGGTGGGCTTGAGTCTTCAAAGCCATTACGACTGAGAAAATCACTCCAACAGTCACGACGTAGCCCCAACTCATAAACCATAAGAATTTTAATTAACCCAAAATGGAAGAGGCTGGTATCGGCCTGGTTGCGTTTGTACCTTTTAGCCATCTTAAACAGACTCCTATGCAGGTAGTGAGGCATATTAAGCTCGTAGCTTATAAAAACCATCAATATACGAAGGTGATACAAGAAAACGAACTCGTACCTACCCTCGCAAGTAATGAATTGTTTGGTTATCATTAGCAGGTCATGCTAGCGTTGCTTTAACATTTTTGCAGGCAATCCTTTGTCACAAGAGTTCACCATTCAAGACTGGAAGAACAATGTCCATGGGACATCTTCCACTTTGCAATTTTTCGACCACTTCTATCCCGTAGCAGGCAGACTGGTAGCCAAGCTAAGAAATTGCTCATTAATTTCCAGTTGCACATCCCCAACCTTGGCTCGGCAGCCATCGAAGGTTAACGCAAATTGCCGAGCCACGCTAGGGTTATAACCATCGAATCTTCGTATGAACGGGAGCCATCCGAATTCCTCCAGGTCGCTATAAGCGCCATCGAACATCAGCAATGCTTGGCAACCGTTGGGCTTGGCCCTTATGACTGGAGCCATGGTTTGGGTGCATAGTAGGGTTTGTATTGAGCAATACAATACGCAGAAGCAAAACGTTATGGCTAACAGTTGAGAACGATGAAAGGGGAGACAAATCAATATGCGCGTGCGAAGGTGGTGGGTTAGTTCACCGCCATGCAGGATAATAATGGCACAGTACAGTGCTATTCCATCCACCATAATATCATTTAAACCATATGAATCAGCCAACCCAACAATTAGGGCGGTGGATAATTGTATCAACTTGCCATTAATCAATGTAAAACCAAGACCATATATCATATCAATGCGTCATTGCATAACTTAAAACCATTAAACCAAAACCAAAGTTAACCAACGCACCATTGCATAACTTCAAGCTATTTCCATCAAACTCATAATATTACCAATGCGCTTGTTGCATAGTCAAATGTTTTGATTCGAAGTTTTTAAAACATTGTAACAAAAGATCTCATAAAATTGATAAGTCAAGAGCTCATAATAATAAGGATCATATATATAAACCAAAATCAACCATGACCCTTATAGAATCAAATGTAACCAATAAATTTGCATGCTCAATGGCTTATTAATCAAATAAAATCAAAATGCGTAATCAAAGTAAGAGTAGGCAAAGGGACATAGTTTGAAAGAATCTTTGTAGCCATATGATAAACCAATGGTAAAGTGCCCTTCAGAAAATCAATAAAAGACTACAACAGTCCAAATAATGATGGAGTAGTTTTCACGCTTTCAGTAGTGAAACTGAATCGAAACCAATTTGCAAATGTCGTATGAAACGAAAATATCGTCTTTTTGCAAAATGCGACAGAAATTTGAAATTCAAGAGACATAGGTGTAGGCGGCTTTTAGGGCAATTAAAAAAAAATTGAATTGGCTGCCAACAAGACAAAAGTAAGTTTCTAACTCTAAGTGAAAGCAAATCAGGGAATGTAACTTTTGGAAATGATGCACCAGGAAAAATAAAAGGTAAATGAATGGTAGGTTTGAGTAATGGAAAAGGGAAAGCTCAAGATGTATTCTTTGTAGAAGGTCTGAAACATAATTTTCTTAGTGTCAATCAAGTCTGTGACCGAGGATGTGAAGTCATTTTTACTTCTAAAGATTGTAGAATAAAATCTGTGAATTCAGGACAACTAGTTGTAAAAGGGATAAGAACAGAAAACAATGTCTATGTGTTAAAAGAAGAAAAAGAAGAATGCCACTTAAGCAAGTATGATGAAAGTCGGCTATGGAATAGGAGACTTGGACACTTAAATTTTGATCATATAATCAAGCTCAAAAATAGTGGGGTAGTAAAGGATCTTCCAAAGATATCAAAGCCATATGATTCTGTTTGTAAACCATGCCAGATAGGAAATCTTACTCGAACACAGTTCAAATCTAAAAACTTTCCTTCAACAGAAAAACCTCTCCAGTTAGTATATATGGATTTATGTGGACCATCAAGAAAAGAAGGTATAGGAAAAGAAAACTATTTTATGTTGATTATTGATGATTATTCTAGACTAACATGGGTTGCCTTTTGAAAGAAAAATCTAAAGCATTTGAAAAATTCAAAGTGTTTAAGGCTCTGACTGAGAATCAAATAAGAAAAAGATTGAAGGCAGTAAGGTCTGATAGAGGAGGAGAGTTTAGCTCATGGAACTTCAAAGAGTTTTGTGATAAACATGAGATCAAAAGAGAGTGCACAATCCCAAGGACTCCACAGCAAAATGGATTTGTTGAGAGGCAATATAAATCAGTACAGCAAATAGCAAGATCAATGATGAATGAAAAAAATGTTTCTCATACATATTGGGTGGAAGCAATACATACAGTTGTTCATATCCTGAACAAAGTTCATCTCAGGCCACACAGTGACAAGACTCCTTATGAATTATGGTTTGGAAGACCTACTTCAATCAAGCATTTTAAAGTTTTTGGGAGTAAACGTTATATCAAGAATAATGATGAAAATATTGGCAAAGATGATGAAAGGGCTGATGAAGGTATATTCTTACGTTATTCTACAAACAGTAAAGGTTACAGATGCTACAATAAGAGGTTGCATAAATTGGTTGATAGTATTGACATAAAAGTTGATGAATAAATCTCAATAGGAAATGTAAGCAGTGTTGAACCAAGCACAGAAGATATAATTGAAAACGAAGATGAACATGTCCAAGGATCAGAAAGAGAAGAATATGAATCAGATGAAGATACGAATACTCCAACTGACACAAATCAGCAGAAAGAAGCAAAATCACCTCTCAGAATTGTTAAAAAGAATCATCCTGAAAATCAAATAATTGGAGATATAAATAAAGGAGTTTGGACAAGAAAGAAATCGATTATGTTAGCGACAGAAGTCACTCCTGGATTGCTAGCAGGAGCAGAGCCCGACGCCCATTAGTTTTATGTCACAGTTTGTTTATAGATGGGGTGACCGAATGGAAGCCAACACAAAATGATATCATTCTAACTCCAAACTAGGCCAGGCATGCATAAGTGAGTGAGGTCTTTATAAACTTCAGACAGTGAGTTGTAGTAAAGGGTGGACAGACGGAAGACCTATATGGAAAGAGTGCGAAGGTCTGTTACAAACGATAGGTTCCTAACGGACTGTAGAAGAAGGCATCCAAACGCAAGGTCTTCTTGCACTTAAATACAGAAAACCAGAGAATACAATAATGCAACGATAAACCATTTATCATAACAGAACTGCAATAATTCGCGCGACTCAGTCAATCATGAACTCTCTAAGCATGAGACGAAAATAAGATGGAGCAAGAAAATTGTTTGTCATAAATGAGATATCTCAAATACAGATGCATAAGCTGAAAACTAGAATAGCTGCTAAAACATTACAGTAGGGAGCTCTGCTCAACCATCGATGCTTTACAAAATGGCCAAAACGCCTACATATACTTAGAACTGACTCAGGTGCTGAAGGCGCGATCATATCATGAATTCAATGCTTGACGTTGAGGAGATTTTTCTATCAGGGTGGGCTGTCAGTCTGCCTCAATCAAATTTGGCCTGCATTGCTCTATCATACGCTACCTTTAATTCAGCATGGCTCGCACCAGGGGGGTAGCTGAGCCCTTTGAATGTTGAACTGGCGCGTACAGGTTCCCCTAGTGAGTTGGAGACTCGGTGTGGATTTCCTGAAGAGAACCGGTACAAGGGATCCTCCTGGGTAAATTTCAACCGGGACCTCCATACTCTGCAATAAATGAGTGACGTGAGGCTTCACCCACCCTCTTTCTCCTTTATCCATTCTGAGCAGGTATCGGGATCCAAATCTCATCGGGTTGGAGTCGGCAGAGCACAATGCCCCCCTTCTGAGAATTAATCTGGAACCTTTGGCCAAATGAAAATGAAAGCGCCCCTCTCTCAGACCTCCTCTTTTATGACCAGGCATCAAAAACATGGGCCCGGTCCTGAGCACTATCGAGGATTCGGGGTCCGAGATTTCAAAATGCACCAAACAAGGGGTGCTTGCTCCTCGAAACTCCAACACCTGATTTGCGATGAGCTCCACCTCAATGAGCTAGCCCCCACCAGTTGGAACCTGACCCATATGACCTGCCTCCGCGTGACCATAGTCAAACCCTCCATCAAAGTTTCGGCGTTCATGATGTCACGATTCACAAGTCCTCCAGACTCACGAATCTCTGATCCCCGATGGCTCCTTCTGTGCTAGCCCTTTGACTAGGCCCTAGTCCAAGTGACCACTACCATATGCCCTTGACCATACTCTCCATCGGGGTTTCACAGTTCACGCTTTTGAAGTGCACGAATTACTCATCCCCAAGATCCCCGATATCTCGATGGCTTTAAGTTCCCCGATGGGCGCTTCCCTGTCGGGACTTTCCCGATGACATCGATCTTCTGCCACGCGTCCCTTCTCGGGTGGACGGTCTAGATCTCCTTCGTTGTTTCTTGCGTCCATGATCAGGCTCACTTGACGTTTATGGTTGCGGCCTTTGAATAAATCTCACCTGACCGGCTTTCAAAATCCCACCTCCATGTGTTTACATCAGAGGCCTCAGATCGGAGAGGAAAACATACCTGTACAAGAAATGTCGCTAACAGACTAAAGAATCAGAACAATCTCATGTTGCCTTTTTATCTATGATTGAACCTAAAAATTTTGATGAAGCCAACCAACATGATGATTGGATTAGAGCTATGAATGAAGAGCTTGATCAGATTGAGAAGAACAATACTTGGGAGATTGTTCCTAGACCTGAAGATAAGAATGTAATAGGCTTCAAATGGGTGTTCAAGAATAAAATGAATGAAAAAGGAAAAGTTGTTAGAAATAAAGCCAAATTGGTTTGTAAAGGGTATGCACAAGTTGAAGGTCGGGATTTTGATGAAACTTTTGCACCAGTGGAAAGATTGGAAGCCATCAGAATGTTTCTTGCATATTCATGTCATAAGAACTTTAAAGTGTATCAGATGGATGTTAAGTCAACATTTCTTAATGGATATCTAGATGAAGAAGTATATATGGAGCAACCTGAAGGATTCTCATTGAAAGAAAATCCTAACTATGTCTGCAAGATGAAGAAGGATCTATATGGACTGAAACAAGAACCGGGAGCTTGGTATTATAGACTGGACAAATTCTTACAAGACAAAGGATTCAAGAAAGGTATTGTTGACAACAATCTCTACATTAAGTCTGAAGGTGATAATTTACTAGTTGTTTTGGTTTATGTAGATGATATTATTTTTTGTTGTACTAATGAATCCTCTGTCCAGTGGTTTTCTAACTCTATGCAAACCGAGTTTGAGATGTCCATGATAGGAGAACTATCATACTTTCTTTGCATACAAGTTAAACAAAGTTCTGCAGGAATATTTATCTCACAAGAAAAATATTTGAAAGAGATGTTGAAGAAATTTTAGATGGAAGATTCTTCGCCTATTAGTACACCTATGGTGGTTGGTTGCAAGCTCAGTAAAGATGATATTTCACCCGATGTTGATCAAAGGACATACCAATCAATGATAGGCAGTCTTTTGTACATCACAACTTCCCGTCCTGATGTAATGAAAGTTGTTGGAATGGTAGGTCGCTATCAGTCTACTCCTAAATAAAGTCATCAAATAGCGGTAACAAGGATATTCAAGTACTTGAAGGGCACAATGAATTACAGTCTGTGGTATCCCATAAATCAGAACTTTCAGTTAACTGCTTATTCAGATGTTGATTGGGAAAATTGTTTTGATGAGAGAAAAAGCACCAGTGGAGGAGCATTCTTCTTGGGTGACTAATTAGTAGCATGTCTTAGTAAAAAACAAGGACCCATTTCATTATCAACTACAGAGGCAGAATACATTGCTGTTGCTACTTGTTGCACACAAATTTTATGGATGATACAAACTCTTGCAGATTTGAAGGTAACTTACACTAATCCCAATCCACTTCACTGTGATAACACTAGTGCCATTAGTCTCTCTAAGAATCTTGTACTTCATTCAAAATCTAAGCACATACCAATAAAATACCATTTTCTCAGAGAACAGGCTACAAACAGAATTGTTCAGGTGAATTATATTCCTTCCACAGAACAAATAGTTGATATCTTTACTAAACCAATAGCGGTGACACCTTTTGGATATCTTCACCAGAATTTGGGCGTGACCTCACTATCAAACTAAGAGGGTCCATCTTGTCAGGGGGAGTTTGTGTTGGTTGAATATCTAATACCTCCAAAGAATACTGCAACAGCTCAGGGGGAGCTTGTTTCTTCTTTGACATTGATGTCAAAGGGGGATAAAGTGTGGTAATTTCAATACAGTGGTAAAGCTGGATGTTCTTCAAGGGGTTGCCATCAATGCCAAGGGGGGAGATTGTTGGCATGTTTTAGGACAGAGGCAGAGTATGCGTGTTTGTCATTGATGGAAAATATCAACACAATCAGTAGAGCGATGATGGCATGGAAATGGCAAGATCAACTGAGAAGAGCAACAATGATCATTGGATCTCATTCAGAATCCCCGATGACCGTCATATCTGAATTCATATAGGATTAGCGTGAAGTAGAAGAGAACATATCTCAGGCCTCTGATCAGGGCCCGAAGACCGACCGTCGTTGGATCCATAAGAAGGAGCATGATATTTACGTGCAAGATGAAGCAGACCTAAAAAATCTTGAAAGTAGGTGCATCGTCCATTATCAAAGAGGATACGTGGAAAAATATCAAAGCACGTCAAAGACTTTGTTTCAGAGTTTCGCAGATCAAGAAATCCAAAGGAAGGAGGTGCTCTAACCTCTTGAACCCATGATATGCGATATCCCGAAATGATCTGGGTCATTGGATCGAGGATTGATCTAAACCTTTGGATCGAGGTATGGTGTGGAACATTGGATGCAGAGGACACATGGCAAGCGATTGTTTTTTCTTTGACTGAAAGGTCAAAGGAAGGAGGCTCCTAACCTCTCGAACTCGCGATATGCGAAATCGCGATATAATCTCAGTTGTTGGATCGAAGAAAAATCTGGGCCATTAGATCTAGGAGGTAGATCATGACAGACCATGTCAGCGAGGACAGGTGGCAACTTATGTCAGCAAGGACACATGGCACGAGCATATAAGGACAAGTGTCAAATTGATTTGACTTTTCAGGCCACTAGAAATCATAATTATGAGTGACACGTGGCAGCCACTCGGCTCTTGACATGTCATTGAGTGATGCAAGAATGATGTCACTTCGTGAGTTCTTGTTTCAGGAGTTTCAGCTTTAACACTTCCCCAAAGTCTCGAAGGCTCAAGTATCAGGGCGGAGGAGAGCCATCCAATCAACGCAGATGGTGGACTGTTGATCTTGCTCCATTTCGGAGTTTTGGATACTGGGAGTTGGAGGAGTCAAAGAAACTCATGGCAAGAATGCCAAAATGTGAAATCATGAAGCACCTTTTGGCGCAGTCTGTGGTCACCATCGGTGGTCACATGAGGGGAAAGAGCTAGTGGAGATAAGCTCCTTTTTGGCGATCGCAATATGAAGAGTTGAGACTCTTCACCACAGGATTCCCGAAGTCGCGAATCGCGAAGTGCTCGTTTGGTTAGCGAGTGGTCACAGCATGTGGTTACATGGTCACGAGAAGGGAAGGAGCCAGTCCAGCTAAGCTCCTTTTCGGAGTTTTGGGGATCACAACTTGGAGTGTCGAGACCCTTCGACACGGGATTTCCGAAATGCAAAATGCGAAATGCATTTTGATTAGGCCCGTGGTCACAACCAGTGGGCATATGGAGTAGGCACGAGATCCATCATTGGTAATCCAACGGTGTTGGTTATTTGGAATCTAATCGAAGGGCTATTGTTTCTCTTTACGATTAATTGTTCAGTTACGATTCAGTTAGCTGAACTGAATGATGGTTCTTGGACGGTTGGTGATTTAGTTGTTGAGGCATTATTGCCCTAGGAGATTCGAGGTCTAACAAAAGAGGTAGGAATGCATAAAACATAGATGTAGTGACTGTGTGGGGTTAGTTGTTCTGACTGGAAAAATGAAGTAAATTGAGAGAAAAGAAAACCACAGAATGCACAGTGTGAGATTAAACTCAATAATGATAAACAGAATATGAACAGAGTAGAAGTATAATGAAGCAGAGAATAATTGCAAAACAGAGGAGAAGTGGTAAGAATTGATATATCTGTATTGATTGTTATTCATTCATTTATTTATTATCAGGGAGGTTGGGTGGTGTTAGGGAGGACTGTGGTCCTCTGATATTTAAGTTGGTGCTTGAATATTGGAAGTTGTAGCTTCCATCTAGTTATGGCTAGAAAAATAGGGTGGCAGGGTGGTGCTCAGGAAAACACAAAGTTTTATGTATGCAAGTTGGTTCTTGTATAAGTGGAAGTAGGTGCTTCCATCCAGTCGGTGCTGGAACCCTCAGGGAGTTGGTGCTTCCTTCTAGTGGGTGCTAGAGAAAACGGAGAGTTGGTGCTCTCAAACAAGTTGGAGATTGTAAAACAGAGGTAGTAGCCTCACATTGAGTTGGTGCTCAATTATAGATGATGTACAGAACTTAAAAGACCACCTATCATTTCGAAGAAGAAGAGGTTTTCTCCCTTTATGGGTTTCCTCGTGAAAATTTGTCTCTGTGTATATCTTATGTGTGACTGATGCTCATTATTTATGTTGTCCATATGTTGTATAATATTGATGATCACTTGGAGAAGATTAAAAATGGTTTAATAGACTTAATATTGTTTAAGCACAGTAACAACTGATTCACACCCCCCCCCCTCTCAGTTGTCTTAGTAATTTCAACACATCATACAATACCTCATATTTGAAGGGTTTGATGTCGTAGGGAAAGTGACATTGTTGGATGACATGAAGATCGCTCCCTTGGCAGAGCCATCCGATGGTGTATGATTCTGGGTGTGGTGTTGTTGACAGAGCCAACCACTTGACGACCTCCACTGAGAGAGGTTCTTCTAGCTACCGCTATCAACGATGAAGTGTAGTGGATTACCCTTCACCCACATTTGTGAATGAAATAGGCTCTCACCTTCCTCTGGTTCATCAAGTTCACCAGGTTGGACCTTGGTGGTAGCAACAGTGGCACCAGGTTCTGCATCAATGATTCGTCTCCCTTGTTCTGGTTTTGACTCAAAGTCGAAGCCCACATCTAATTCAAAGGCTTTCATCTCGGTCGCCAATGACTTCTTTGAGCAGCATTCAACGGTGTTATGCCAAGGGCTCTTATGGAACTCGCACCACTTCCCAGTGTTTGTCTTTGTCTTCCCATTGTCCTTCTTAGTTTGCGCCTTAGACTGGTTTTCCTGAGGCTGTCCATCATTGTTGTGTCCTTTTTTCTGTAGGTTGGGGACGAATTTTCCCTACTTCTACTATGAGGGGTTCGCAGACCCAAATTGTTGCGTCTTTTGTTTAAGCTTATGCTCGATTTTGAAAACATATCGATAGGCCGCGCCCAAGGAAGAAATTTCCATAAACTTCATTTCTGTCTAGATGTATCCATCCATACCACCACAGTACTTGAGTACCAGATGTTGCTCAGAGTCTTTGATACCCATCTTGGTGCGCAAGGTATGGAAGACATTGGTGAACTTCGGCACTGTTTGGTCCATTTTCTGCTGCAATGTGGTCCATCATGTATATAAATTGCCATAACTTCCAACAGGATAGTATTGTTCCTTAATAGCATCCTTGAAAGAACCCCAAGTGGGTGCGACTACAAATAATGTAGATTCATCTATTTCCTTTTGCTCACAAAAAGTCTCCCACCAATCTTTGACATGGGGAACAACCTTAAGGAGCGAAAATGAAATATTTTCTCAATCGGAAAAGTTATGGATAGAAAAATGCCCTTCTAGAAGGTTTAACCATTTTCCTAGAACATCAACATCTATTTGACCTTCAAATATAGGAATATCAAAATTTATTTGTACCTTGAAGGGGGTGGTGCTTCTGTTCGAGGAAGATGTGTCACATATTGGTAGTCGTCGAAGGATTTGTGCAAAACTATCCATCATCTTGTTCCTCTATCGCTCACGCGAGGGATTAAAGGGATCTCATGCCCCATCGTCTCTCTTTTCTTCCCCCATGGGAGGTCGTCGGGTTCGGCGAGGCCGATCTTGCAAAGGCTCAACTAGTTCGAGTCCCAACTGCTTATACCCTGGCCTCGTTTGGGGCATGCACAGAGAAACAAATGAAGAGAAGACCGCTCTGATACCACTGATCCAGATTTATGAGCGAAACAAAATGAAACAAAGATCTAAAAAATTAACACATATATACAGAGAACAATAACAGAGATATAGTGAAACTTAACTTCTATTCAATAAAGAAATCTGTTGAAACTGTAAAATGCAGAATGAAACAATCTTACTTGAATGGTGGTAGCTAATCTCTGAGAAGAGATGTGGCGGCTACGCGCATTCGCTTGAGCACATTACAATGCTTGAGCACATTACAATGAGGCCTCCAAGCCTTTTTAGCATCAAGAAGTAATCATAAAGTCATAAACATCCAAAAAACTAACCCTAAAAGATGAAGCGCCAAATTTAAAATAAAATATATAAATGAATAATACAATTTTTAAATAAATTGAAAGAAAAAAAAGAAAAGAAAATATCTCTTTAGACTTAGAAATATGGTTCTAAGCTAGCCAAATTTAGTTGGTGTTGTCCTAACCGAGCCCTCGTAAGAGGTCATTACAACAAAAAAAAAATTAGGTCTTGAATTTGATTATAAATAAAGTAAAATTGCTAACAAAAATAAAGTCACATTTTTTTGGTTATAAATAAAACAAAATCACTAACAAAGATAAAGTTTACATTATTAAAATCTATCCAACATTTTGTCAACTACATAATAACTAACTTTCATAAGATTCCAAGATCGGGAATCGCATCCACTAACAACTTCTTAAGAAATTATTGGTTAAATAAATTTTTCACCTATTATTTTTTTTATAATTGTGTAAATATTTTAATAATCTAAAATTATTCTAGTAAATTTTTTCAATAAAAGTTTTATGACAAATTGGTTTTCTTAACACATTAAAATTATTCTCATGTTTGTGAAACGATAAATGTTGATAATCAAAATCCATCACCATTTCCCAAATTATCATAAATAAATTTTAATTTTATAATAAAAACTAAAAATTAAAATTAATAAATATTAAATTAAAAATAAAAATGTTTTCCAAAAATACAATTAAATCAAAATATATTAAATAAATATTTAAAAAATTATAACACTTTATCAAAAAAAATTATATTTATATTTCATTAAAATTTAGAGCAACTAAACAAACTCTCTCCCTTTGTCACCTAAATTCTTCCAAAATTCGGTAGGAATGGATTAATAAAACTTAAAAATAAAGAAAATTTGATTCTAAAGATTTTAACTTATTTTAAGATTTTCAAAAAATACACAAATTAAGAATTAATTAATAAAACTTAATTATAAATAAAGTTTGATTCTAAAGATTTTAACTTATTTTAAGATTACCAAAATCATTGGAATTTCAAAATATATACAAATTAAGAAAAAACTCTAAAGATTTTAACTTATTTTAAGATTTTCAAAAAATACACAAATTAAGAATTGATTAATAAAGTTTAATTATAAATAAAGTTTGATTCTAAATTTTTTAACTTATTCTAAGATTACCAAAATCATTGGAATTTCAAAATATACACAAATTAAGAAGAAACTTTGTCTAGAGTAGATTTTTTCCTTCTTTATATTGACTAACAAAAAGAGATGATGCTTTAAAAAGATGGTGTGACCAGATTTAATCATGACACAATAAATTTGAGTAAAACTTTTATATAATAATTAACATTTTATAAATATATTTTAAATATAAAATGATTTTTTTTTAATAATACTTTTTTATTTTTAATTGTAAAAGGAAATTTATTTCCCTCCAAATCTCCTTATCTCAATACCTACCTAAATCTATTTGTGGTTATCATGATTGAGCTTTAAGATTTGAAATTAATGAATTATCACTCCCCTAGAATATGTGAGTGAAAATTTTCAATTTTACAAAACTAAATAATTTTAACAAAAGAATCTTAATCATTACAATTAGTTAATTAATTATTTTTCATAATCATTATTTTAGTTTGTGATGTATATATATTCTAATTTGTTTATGAAATGTACCGGTTTCAATAATGTCATACATTATTAATATGTTAGCATTCATCTTAACCTAAGATCTAAATCTTTAGTGCTTCATAGATTTGATCCCTCTAAATTGGATCTATGCTTGTTTAATACATTAATATTAAAGTATTAAAATATATGAATATTATAAAACATATTAATATATTACTACCTCCATAACCACTATATTGTTTTCATAATCTTTTAATTGAAGCTAGTGCAAATCCAAACCGAACAAATTCATATATATATATATATATATATATATATATATAATTTTATGATTATATTTTAAATTATTATTTTATTGTGTTATGTTATATCAACATCTCTCAAGCAATAATAATATAACATTGAAATTAACTCTTAATAATGTCATACATTATTGATATATAATATAATATTGAACTTAACTCTTATAAATATGTGTTTCTCTTTTTTACATTAATGTTTCTCCTTTTGCCCGCACGGGTGTAGACGGATTGGCAAGTGCCGTGTAAATGGAAGGAAATTTGTAAAATGAAGTCTCATGTTCGATTCTCACCCAGACTTACTCGTGTGCCATTCTTGCGGGCTGGGTGGTTGCACCTGGGGTTATAGTGGTAGCCGCTGGGGATCGACCCCGTGTCACGTGAGTACGAGAACCGCGAAGTTGTCGATTCCCCCAGTAAAAAAAAAAAAGTGTTTCTCCTTTTAAAATTAAAAGACAGAATATTTGTATGAGTGAAATTTCTCAATTTTAAATTAAAATATTATTAATAATATTTAAAAATATATATAGGGGAGGCAGGCACAGGGGGGTACTCCTTGATCCTGGAGGAAAAAAAGCCTCAAGCTACCATTGTAATCTGGGGATGGAAACTAACAACAAATCTTAGGCTTACACCCTCTTAAAAGGAGTACAACTAGAAACTAAGGGAATTTGAGAGCTTGTTGTCCTAGGGGACTCCAAAACCATAATAAGAATGATGATATAGGGAACAAACCCCAAAGACCCAAGCCTAAAGAAAATCATGGACAGAACCAGACTGGTCTCCCAATATATCAGAACCACCTTCTACCACATTCTGAGGGAAAACAACAGTGAAGTCAACAAGATGGCCAATGCAACAATAGGGGCAAAGCTAGGTGCCCTAAGTATAGACGGGGTCTCAACCGTAGCACCCCTTTACTAATGACCGTATTGGATCAGAAGATGCCCGGCGCAAGAAGGTGTTACCCTTTGAGTCCAAACAAAACTCCTAGGCACATGGGTAGGAAGGAATGTCGCCACGCCCAAAATAAGAAGGACTGGGGCTTATTCGCGCAACTAATATTGAGCCCACCGGGTGAGTGGGTAAGCAGCCCCAACAACATAAGGTGGATGCTTGTAGTTGTCCACATGGATCAAGGAAAACGCAGGCCCACCAGGTGGCATGCACCACGCGTGGATCTCTCTGCCCGAGACAACGAGGTGGCCATCATCACGGAAAGTGTGAAATCCCTGGTTCGAGTGGGAAATCTGGACTCTCTCCCTCATTTGTGTGTGATTGTGGTACGAGACTCTCAACTCCCACAATGTAGCAACTCCTTCTTCGTCATCCGCACCTCCACCATCCCTTCCATGGCATTGGATGGAACAGTTTGTAGGAATCCTCCCATGAAGTCGCGGGTAAGTACGCCATTTCCTTTTTCAGAAATCATGTCGCCGTCCTTTTCCAGTGTATGGCTCATGTGGGATTTCCCATCCACTCATTTGTCTTCTCTGGTCCAGATGTTATTTATCATATCCTCCTCACCACCCTCGCGGTATGCCAAAATTTTGTTAAGAGTAACCTGGGTCTCTCTTTTCCCTAGCTATGAGTCCTGCTTCCTGGATTTTGAGTCTCCCTTTCCCCCCATCCTAAGAACCTGGTTTGGCCTCGCACTTTTTCACGACCCCCTGAATTCTTACCCTAGTAATCCTCAGAACTATGGTGCTCCTTTGTTTTATACACCGCTCTCTATGCTCCTGCTCTTTAGCCTACCTCACGTGCCCCTACAAGTCGTCCCTTCGTGTTCTCAGGCCAGCCTATCCTTCTGCTCGAATTCCCTACTTTTCTCCAAGAAAAACCCTCAAGAGACGGTCAGGTCTGGCCACTCCTCAGGAAACAACAAAATGCAGCAAGCAACTGTAGATCAGGAGGACTCGGGAAGCTGGCCAGAGGATGACTGGGAAGTAGATTGTGTCGGTTGCAGTAGTCTAAGAGTCCAAATGGGCGAAATGAGCACCAATCGTGCCTTTGAGAAGGAGACCTTATCCCAACACCGATTTCTAATAGGAAAGCTTCAAGATGAAAGTGGCGCCCAGCACAGTCAAATTGAAACCAACCGCTTGAACATCGAGATGTTGCAGCAAAGACTGGATCAGCTATATGACTCACAAGCTCCCTCAAGCAACTTGGAAGACCAACAGTGTTAATCAAGGAACGTCCAGTAAAACTCAATCAACCAAGTTCTGGATCTGAACAAACCCCTCCCAAAATTCAGGGCGAACATGCAGTAAACAAAAGTGGAAAAGGGTAATTAAGCTCAAATCTTTGTATGTTTTGTCGAATAGTATATATCAGTGGCTCCTTTTGCCGAATATATCCAAGAAATTCAGCATACAGAAATTTTGAAAACCATGCGGGATGCTTCTTACTATATGACAATCCTCGCTTTTGTAATCAACTCTCCTTGAGAGGGAACTTGACATGATCTGTGAGGACCTTTTTTTGTTGTAACTCCAATGGATTCATCCACGCGGTTAATATAATTTCTCCATCTTTTGTTAATATATATATATATATATATATAT
>ML804371.1:114728-125704 GCA_009831015.1 Picea engelmannii
AGGACCGCAGAGCAATAAAATAAAACAAATGCAGAAATAAAACACAGAAGACACACAATACAAGAGAGACACAGATATACGTGGTTCACCCAGTGTGGGCTACGTCCACCAGAGAAATTGTCAGGTCCTTCCTTTGTTATTATTCAGCAAATGAAGGGATACAACCTACTGCAAAACCCGCTGTAATTTCCTCTTCTTTCTCTCACAGTCTCTTCTCTCAGAATACAATATTCACTCTCCTACATAGCCGCAATACATTTCCCTCATAAAAGAGGGTTGCCTTCTAGGGCAAAAAACCCTAACATAATCTCTACCATTAGATCTGCGACCTTATAATGAACGGTCCAGATTTACAATGAAATTACAATATACTTTTATAAGACAATTTTTGCTTCGGGGGCTTCGCCCCCAAACCCCCATCGGGGGACGCTGCCCCCGAACCCCCGCTGGGGGACCGCTTGCCCCCAGACCCCCCAGCCGGGGGGATGGACCCCCCAGACCCCGCAGAGAGGGTACCCCCCCTCTGCACTCCCCCGCGTGGAAGAGTGTACATACTTCTGGGGTGTAAATACTTCATGGCGTATAAACACAGCTGAAAGCAAGGACATCTGAATCAAGAAGATAATCAGGCTCCGCAACCAACATTTTTGATGTAACTTGCATAGTGTATTTAAGGAAAAGTTGTTTCCCTATCCTTGCATTACCTTGGTGGTGAGGGGATTGTAGCTCCATGCATTATGAGCTTATACACATTAGAGATCAGAGAACAACCCACATCTCTTTGTGAATTCAAAGGACATTATAACAATATAGTTGCTCAAGAGTTGTATCCCTTGGACCATGTGTATTTTAAATTGTTGCAAGTCATTGAGATTCTGGACCACGATGGGAGGAGGTGCGAGTAGCTACAATTATTGTTGTCTAGGATTTTTTGACTTCATTACAAATACTAGATGAATGGTCTCATCTTTTAATTCTCATCTCTAACCTTGCTACTCATAGTTTCTAAATTATCAAGTAAAATTATGTATAAATTTTACAACTTTGTACCTACGATCTACAAATCTATAAACTATTATGAAAACTTGAAAAGCATTGTTGTCAATATCTAGAGCAAAATGCTCTAAAAAGAGCAGTTTCCATAGAGAACTTATAAACCACCGATAATTGACCCATGAGGAAGATTTTGAGATCAAGAATGGGCCTCAATGCAAATTATTTTTCTCTCTAACAGAAAATATTATTCATTTCTACCAACAAGATTCAAGATTATATTGTCAAGGGGTAAACAAGTCAATAAAAAACACATTTAAATTTCTCATATGTAAGTTTTACCATCTAATTTAATAATAATAATCATCCTAGTTAACCCTTTCACAATGTCTTAATGTACCTATTTAATAAAAAACATTAAAAATATCAATACAAACATTTTTAGATTTTATTTATTTTCATTTCAAATATTTTTTAAAAATATTGCAATATTTCTTTTTTCAGTTGTAATTATCTTCTTATAATCTCTTTAAACTTAAAAGTCCAGTCTAATAACATATGTAAAATTTTCTAATATCTACTTAATAAATGACATTATTGATTTTATTATATATTATGAGACATTATATATATGTGTGTGTGTGTTTGTGTGTGTGTGTGTGTGAGAGAGAGAGAGAGAGAGAGATTTTTTACAATTATTACTTGAATTTTAACAATTATATTGAATATGTAAAATTGTCTAATATCAACTTAATAAATGATATTATTATTATTATTATTATTAACGTCCATTAAGACTGAATTGGTCTATTGGGCCTTAAGAGGGTAAGTGATTACTTGTGATTCTTTAGAATTGTGTTTCTGTGCTCGAAAAGCATTAAGAGAAGCTTTCCAAGATCACCATACTTTTGTTGAGTTAAGAGGTTAGGAAGGTTGGTAGTGTGATAAATATTTTGAAAATAAGATCTAATATGGGTATAGGCTGGACAATCTAAGAGAAAGTGCTTTTCACCTTCAATCTTCTTAGTGTCACAAAGGTGACACACTCTTTCATCCCATGGCGTTTTAGGAATTGACCAACGCCCAGTTTCACTATGGAGCTCGTGAGAATTTGTTCTTATCTTAGAAATGCTTTTTTTTTCTTTACACTTGGCAAAATAGATAGATAATTTTGATCTTCTAGATTATGGTTGATTACATCTTTATAATACCTTAATTTTCTTTTTTCCTCTAACTCCTTATCGCACCACATTTTTTCCTTAAATTTTGATTTGATGTTTTTTTTAATAGTATCTTTATTCTGCAAAATGGTTTTTTCAATGATTCCCCAATAGTTTAGCCAAGACCGAGCATCTTTATGCCATCCTTGCTTGAGCCGATGGTGGTTATGACTTGATTTTGAAGCGATTTTAGGTAGCCTCTTGTCTTCCATGTTGTTTAACTTGTTCTTATACATTAGGTATCTAGTCATAGCCATGCTCTCAATGGTGGAGAGGCTTGTTTCTAAGAGGAGGATGGGATAGGGCGTATTTCCTTTAATTTTGAGATTATAGGTTATAAAATTCTTTTGTATTTTATCTATCTTTCTCTAGGATTCACGAGAGATACTACAGCCCCGGACTTCACATCCATAAAGAATAGCAGGTGTAACAAGAGTCTCAAAGAGGAGTTTCTTCTTATCCCAACTCCAAAGATCAGTGGATTTATAATTGTTTTCAAGCCCATAAAAAGCTTTCCATCCCCCAATAATCATTTTCTCAATGCTATAATTCCAATTGATCTTGTGGTGAATATCAATTCCAAGATATTTGTATGAAGTCACTTCCTCCAAGTTGTTATTGTCATATACAAAGGTATCATAAGGGATCTTATTGGATTTAATAATCATGACCTTAGTCTTATCAGTATTAACAGTCATACCCATATTGGAACAAAAATCCTTGAAGATTCTTAGTTGGTTTTCAAGATCATGGGGACTCATTGCCATAAGAACGATATCATCGGCATAAAGAAGAAGATTGATAACTATACCAGTGAGAGTAGGGCCGACACAACCTGCTTTTTCCAGGCATTCTTCTAACTTATCAATGTATATGCCAAAAATGGTAGGGGACAAGGGACAACCTTGTTTGACTCTGATATTGCAGTTAATCTCTTTTGACCAACCCTTAATGTTTTTAAACTTAGCAATAACATTCTCATACATCCTTATTGCAGCAACCCTCAACTCGAGAGGCACTTTTATCTCTTCCACCCTATTCCAAAGGTTTTTCCTAGGAACCATGTCAAAAAAAATTATAAAGTCAACAAAACAACAAAAAAGATTGGTTTTAGTATTGTGGAACTCCTCTGCAATGATTATAAAGGTAACAAGATGGTCCAATGTTGAATGATATCTCCTAAACCCGACCTGGCCTTTGGCTCTTTTAATGTGACTTTCTAGCCAAATGTTAATCTTCTTTTCCAAAATAATTCCATAAAGCTTGGCTAAAACCGAGCTAATCATAATGGTCCTATAATTAGAGGGAATGTTTCTATCCCCATTTTTTAAAATAGGAACAATGAGGCTTTGCATCCAGGGTTTAGGGAAGCATTGCTTCACTGCTAAATTGAAGAGCTTGTGTATGTGAGGGATAAGGATTGTCCCTCCGATTTTAAAAATTTCACCTTGGTAGCCTTCAATGTCCTTAGCTTTCCCATTTGTGATCCGCTTAACCCCGAACTCTATGTCATCTAAAGAAAAAACTTCTTCATTTGTAGGGACAATAGGAATGGTGTCCACGACATTTGGGAGTTTGTAAAGACTTTTAAGGTAGGAATTCCAGTCCATTAAGGGAATCCTATTATTTTATTTTGTATTTTGTTTTAGAATTTGTCTCCATCACTTCTTAGGATCCAACTTGTATAGTTGTGAAAGTTGTTCTTGCCTTTTATTGATATAGTATCTTTTTTCTCCTTTTAATTAGGGCTTTGTACGTATTGATCTTATCGAGTTTTAAGGGCTCATTAGAATCATCCCTAATTGCTTTCCTTGCAATTTTACATTCTTTATCATAACAAGGGTTGGTTGTGTTATCGCTCAGTTTGTAGTTTAGGCCAAGCAACTGAAAGGTAAGGGTCAAAATGGTGTAACAGGAGCTTCCCCACCCACTATCACCTCGATGGGGAGCTCTTTCTATTTAGGGTGGCTAAACCCAAGGGAAACGTCCCTAGTAATCTGGGGTTTTGAAAGGGCAAAGGTTTAAAGGATCAAGGTGAGTTTTCCCTTCACAGATTACTGCCAAGAAGATAGTCAAGACTTGAAGAAACACCACATAAGAAGCCCCTGTTTGCGAGACAAGGAAAAAATAAACTAATACATGCAAACAGTGGTTAATACTTCATTTGTCAATGACCATCAATATTCAATATACATGAGCATAAATAACTGTAATTATTGACGAAGTCAATGATTGGAATGATGACAATGGCTTATAATATTACTTCTCAATAAACACTGGAAATGATATAGCATTCAATGTAAATAATCAATCCTTAAATTAACTTTAATGCATTAAATATCATCAATTGCTCATTTACAAAGGTTGTTGCGTCACTATGCTAGAGATGATGTCAGCTTTCCTTTAGGGTTAGTTTGGTAGACAAGGAGGTGAACATTTTTGCAAATAGGCCAATGAAATTTGTCTACACATCAATGTCTATCATTAGATGACTTAGCCACAACGTTTTCTATCAACAAAGAGTTCAAACAAGGCATGACGTCATCATCAATTTAGGGTTAGTAGATGTTAGGGTTAGTTAGGGTTTCAAATTTAAGAGTTTTGAAAGAGTTGTTTGGCACCACAAGCTCAACGTTAGAGAGATAGACTAGTGCCTTAGGGTATTCTAGAGTCAGAAACAAGGGCAAGGTCTTGGGAGGATCTAAATCTAAAGACAAGAGAGTTAGGCTCTATGGTGCTCCAATGGCAGGGCCCTAGAGTCAAAACCCTAAGGGGAGGAGGCTCATTCCGGTGTTGCTTAAGCAAGGCCTCATGCTCCTCCCTCTTTCCTTAGATATCCTTGGCAAAACGGCTAGCTTCAAAACATAAATCTAAGGGTGAAAAGTGTTGCAAGAGCAAGACCCTTCAAACCCTAAAAGTCAAAACCCTAGGTGTAGATTTAACTAGGCCTAGGACATCTTCTTTTTTCAACTTATGTCTAAAAACTAACTCAGACAAATGGGAACTAGTGTAGCAATGGATAGGCTATATCCTCCTTAATCAATGGCTAAAACAAGTTCTCAACCATGGGGACATGTAGCAAGGACCTACTTGTGTGCTTGCTACCTAGGGTTTCAAGATTAAGCAATATAGTATCAATGTAATAACAAATGCAAGAGATTTAACCTACAACCATTCATTTAAGAAGTTTTGCATGAGAAATACACTTACAAATCATGAAGATAGCTTATCAAACCCTAGTTGTAAACCATCCAATGAAAGAGAACACCATAACATGCCAAGAACAATCCTCCACAAGAGTTGTGCCTCACTTCCAAGAGCAAAAATCCCAAGACAAAAGACTAAAAATGATCTCTCACAAGAGAGTGAGTTATGTTATGATTAAAATGAGAGGCAATGTCCTCTATTTATACCAATCTTATGACCTTTAATTAAAAAATAGGTCATTAAAACAGCCAACAAGGCTGACCTTTAAAATTTACACTGTTTTTACACTAAATGCTAAAAAATGTCATAATATGAGCTAAAAGGGGGACATCAAGCCCTTCTGAGGGAGACGTTGGCCCTTTTTGGGCAAGCTCAGCATCCAGGAAGCAAAACGTTGGCCCTTCTAGGGCTCCTCTAAGCTGCCACACGTGCCAAATGACCCCAACACACTTCCACATGCTCCAGACAACGTCTAGCTGCCTCAGGTGACGTCCTGTCCATCAAAAGCAAACGCTCTATCTGCAGTGGGTGATCCCCCCTAGGTCAGGCTCTGCCACAGTGTCCTGGTGGAACGTCCTTCTGTCTTCTTGTGCAAAGGCTCATCACAACATTGTCTTGTCTCTGCCATCCTAGCAACCATTTGATGGGCTCTTCAGCCCCATGGAGGTCTGAGCTAATCATATCCCCATGTGTACCGGTCCACTGGTACCTGTCCGTCGGGCATGGTCCTGCACATCAAAAACTACACCCTCCATGGGCTCATCAGTCCTCGGGATCATAGCAATGTCAATCATATTTCATCATTAAAGTTATCAAATAAATGCATGAAATCCCTAGCATATCATCTAAGAGCTCCAAGACGTTACACATATCTACTATACAAAGTTGAAGAAAACAACAGAATAACCTATTGGGCTAATACCCACAAGAAAAGGAAAGTTTCCTCAGAGGATCATTCAAGCCATGTTTATGAAGTGATATGGTCTAGGGATGTCCAATCATAGTAAGACCATGGGTAGGTGTTGTCTGTGGGTGCCTTTGTAGGAGGCGAGTTGTGCCCGTCATGGATGCACTTTTTCCAAGCCCCTTTTATTTGCCTTTATTTTTCATTTATTGCTTTTCTTTCTTTTCTTACTTCAAGGTCTAACCAGAGGACACTGCCTTGGCGTGGTGACCAAAGCTGTCAGTGTTACCCACTGGTATTTTCGCAGAAATGATAAGGCTGGCTCGTGATGAGACCCCCTTTCCCTTGGCCATGCAACCAAAGGTCACTCCCCTGGCGTGGTGACCAGATGATGGCAATATCATATTGCTAGATACCTATGAACATAATGGGTCGGCTCGTGATGAGACCTCCCATCCTCTTGGTTAAGTCTTGTTTTATTATTTTTCTTAGGGTCCCTTTTGTTTCTTATCGAGAGGCCTTTTATTGCCTTCTCGGGGATCCCTGGGCGAAGCATCTCTAGGTTTCATTTCCTATGGCTTTTATCTTTNTTAGCCCCTTCTTCCCACAAGACAAAGTGTAACCCTCAAGAGGTCATCCTAATGGTCGGACTAGGGGAATGGGATGGATGAATGGGGGATAAGATGTAAAATGATAAAATGGTGGGAGCGGACGATGGTTCTACAAATCCCCCCTGGTAGCTAACCAAAACCCATGAATACAAGCTTGCTAAGTCACCCCGTTAATCACCCCAACCATGGTCAAGTGGATTAGTGTAAGATCCAAGCAGTTATCAGAAATGTAAGAACCTAATGCATATATAAGAAGGTTATAACGATCAAACACGACACATACCATGATACCTTGGACCAATTACCTCATGGAGCAAGAGCCCTCTCTGATGCAAGTCCACGTCGATGGTGATGGAAGCTATTGCTGCTAACAGGACAAGTCTGGAGAAGAAGAAGAAGGATGGGCCCTCCAGGGCCATGCTCAGGTCAATCCTGCTCTCGGTCTTCATGTCTAGGACCTGTGGGCCTCGAGACATGATCTCCTAGTTATCCCTAGAGATCGGGGATAACATCTGGCTCCAACTCGGGGACATGTGCTCACCGTAGAGCGCATGAGAATCTCAGCATCTCTGGCATAAACCTGCAGACCTGCTCACACTTGACAAGAAAGCATCAGCGACAAAAGGTGGGGTGGTATTGCCATCCCGCAAAATAATACATGTATATGCAGTAATCATAAATGTAAATAGAAAGTAAAACACTTACATGTACTTACCTGTTGGCTGCATGTTAGTGTAATCAAACAACCAGTGAAGCCAACCCAGTAACGTTCCTTGACACCTGCCTTTGTGCTTCATCATAAACCAGAACAATGATAAATCAAGCACAAAAATGTCATGAGTTAGAATATACATCATATCATCGGGAAAGTCTGAATCTAGCTCATGGAGGCGGGTGGGAGGGATAAAATCCTGCCAAGTCCATCTCTGAGAAAAGTACTCAATCCAATCCAAGAAAGGGTCATGAAGAATACAAGGCTCAGAAAAATGACTCAAAGGGCCTGTAAACTGGTTACCTAGGACATCCTCACGCTCTGAAGTCAAGGAAGGGATCGACAAAGATTTAGTAGACGACTGGCAAACTATCAAGGGAAAGTTGAAAAACTGATTGAAATTTGCAGTACCTAACAACCCTTGGAGTCTAGGGTTTTCCTAGGAGGAAACTCAACACAAAAAAGGTACTTCCCAACTACACCTTTAATGGAAAAGCACGGTAAAGTAACGACAGGTAGCTGGAGTGAAAAGTCATGAGAATCCTTCTTTTGGCAAACAATGTTTTTACTCCTATCAAAATCCGAGCATAGTGGCAGTTGATAGTCATCTTCACAAGGTAAATCTATGTGTTCGGAGGAGTACTCATCAAAGGCCTCAAGGTAAGACCAGAAATTATCAGTGAAATGAGGTACTAGGTCATCCTTGGTCCTTTGGAAGGCATGGGTAAAGACCTCATCTCCTTGTTGCCACTGGTCAAAAGTAATCTATTGTGATAATTGTAAGGGCAACGTTCGAAGACGACTTTTTATGTCATAGATGGGATTTGTATCATAACTAAATGCATCCCACCTACGTCTCCCAAAATGTATGAACTCGTCGAAATTAGCTATGTTAGTATCAGTATCATAACATGGGGGAGTCAAAACATCTAATACTTCTCCACTCTTTGTGTCATAAGGCAAAGAACCATTTAAAACTTGGAAGGGGGAACAATGTACCACGCTTAATCCTTCCTGTGCAAGAGCTTCAAGTATTCGGATAGCATCATCATGTGGAAGATCTGCCTCTACATCTTCAATCTTGAGACATAGGCGATCTGGCTCATCCAAGGGTTCCACTCCTTCATTCTCTGAGTCATAGAACAAGGTATCATCAAAAGAATCAAAGTGACTTACCTCATTCTCTTCATCTTATGCAGGAGTGACAGGATCTTGGAGAGCTTCATCAGACTGAGGAGCGATTATTGGTGCTTCATTCTCATAATTCACATTTCTGGTTACATCTTCGTTGCATTCTATTGGATTATGGGAGAGATCTTGCTCCTCTTCAAGGGGTTGATAATGGTCTTCATAAACCTCATCTCTTATATCAGAGGATTCCTGGTATTGATCATGATAAGCTCTTCTGAGATCTTCTACGATCTCAGTGGTGAATCCTTTGTGGTGTAAGGTTACCATGAGGTCTTGAAGGACATCTTCATACATTTGGCAATCAGGCTTAGTAAGATCTATAAACCTACTGATGAGGTGTATGAAAGATGATATACCTCTGTCTTTGCAACAACTCTTAAAACGCTTTTGTAAGTAGGATGGCAGAGTGAGTAAGAACAACTTTATAAGAGCATCCTCTCCTCCCAACTTTATCTTGTTCAAATGCTCCAAAAAATTTACTATGTGAGGAGCTGGGAGCCCCAAAAACGTTGGAGAGTTGTCTAGCCATTTTGTATCAAAGTAATTTGGGTATCCTTGAAAACTTCTAAAATCAATACTTGGATACATTTGTTCCCAGTGTGCCATGATCCCATAATTTGAAAATATCACAGAAGGTAATGTGGCACCCTAAGAAAATCAGTGGAGTCGCCAGATAGTTTTCCTGAAACTACCAAAGAATAGGGGGAAAAGTCTTAGTGGAGTCGCCAGGTAAGCTTGTAAGAGAAAGGTCTTTGAGGCAAGGCTTACCAAAGGATTTGTCGTTGAGGAAGATTTGCTCAGTGTTCCCCAGCAATGGCACCAAAATGTTATCGCTCAGTTTGTAGTTTAGGCCAAGCAGTTGAAAGGTAAGGGTCAAACTGGCGTAACAGGAGCTTCCCCACCCACTGTCACCTCGATGGGGAGCTCTTTCTATTTAGGGTGGCTAAATCCAAGGGAGACGTCCCTAGTAATCTGGGGTTTTGAAAGGGCAAAGGTTTAAAGGATCAAGGTGAGTTTTCCCTTCACAGATTACCGCCAAGAAGATAGTCAAGATTTGAAGAAACACCACAGAAGAAGCACCTGTTTGTGAGACAAGGCAACAATAAACTAATACATGCAAATAGTGGTTAATACCTCATTTGTCAATGAACATCAATATTCAATATAAATGAGCATAAATAACTGTAATTATTGACGAAGTCAATTATTGCAATGATGACAATGGCTTATAATATTACTTCTCAATAAACACTGGAAATGATAAAGCATTCAATGTAAATAATCAATCCTTAAATTAACTTTAATGCATTAAATATCATCAATTGCTCATTTACAACGGTTGTTGTGTCACTATGCTAGAGATTACGTCAGCTTTCCTTTAGGGTTAGTTTGGTAGACAAGGAGGTGAACGTTTTTGCAAATAGGCCAATGAAATTTATCTACACATCAATGTCTATCATTAGATGACTTAGCCACAACGTTTTCTATCAACAAAGAGTTCAAACAAGGCATGATGTCATCATCAATTTAGGGTTAGTAGATGTTAGGGTTAGTTAGGGTTTCAAATTTAAGAGTTTTGAAAGAGTTGTTTGGCACCACAAGCTCAACGTTAGAGAGATAGACTAGTGCCTTAGGGTATTATGGAGTCAGAAACAAGGGCAAGGTCTCGGGAGGATCTAAATCTAAAGACAAGAGAGTTAGGCTCTATGGTGCTGCAATGGCAGGGCCCTAGAGTCAAAACCCTAAGGGGAGGAGGTTCATTCCAGTGTTGCTTAAGCAAGGCCTCATGCTCCTCCCTCTTTCCTTAGATATCCTTGGCAAAACAACTAGCTTCAAAACATAAATCTAAGGGTGAAAAGTGTTGCAAGAGCAAGGCCCTTCAAACCCTAAAAGTCAAAACCCTAGGTGTAGATTTAACTAGGCCTAGGACGTCTTCTTTTTTCAACTTATGTCTAAAAACTAACTCAGAAAAAGGGGAACTAGTGTAGCAACGGCTAGGCTATATCCTCCTTAATCAATGGCTAAAACAAGTTCTCAACCATGGGGACATGTAGCAAGGACCTACTTGTGTGCTTGCTACCTAGGGTTTCAAGATTAAGCAATATAGTATCAATGTAATAACAAATGCAAGAGATTTA
>ML804372.1:27634-39554 GCA_009831015.1 Picea engelmannii
TGCGTTCCTGTTCTTCCATATAAGCCAGCAAAGGAGGATTGGTATCTTTACCTGATTGGATGTGTCCCGCGACCAGTTCTGAAAGCATTTTGATGGACTGTTACCTGTCCATGTGGATGAGGGCGAGAGAGCAGGGGAGATGAGATTCCAAACTGATTTGGAAAAAGTGCAATCTATGAATAGATGTGCACTCGTTTCTTCATTTGTATTGCATAGACAACATCGACTAGGA
Organism: Picea engelmannii; assembly: GCA_009831015.1. Classification (NCBI taxonomy): domain Eukaryota; kingdom Viridiplantae; phylum Streptophyta; class Pinopsida; order Pinales; family Pinaceae; genus Picea; species Picea engelmannii. Next base: position 27,867 of record ML804372.1, read on the forward strand.
CCCTCCCAACCCCGAGCTTGGAGATTCGGCCACAACAGAAGCTTGTTTTCAGTTACATGGAAATTTTCAACTTGCCCATCATTTTGACAGTTTTAGGAATTAAATGGACGTGAACTTTTTAAAATTATTAATATATGAATATTAAAAAGAGAGAAAAAGATAAATCCCAGTCAAATTTAACCACTGCTGACAAGGATCCTCATAAAAAAATACATTGATTCACTAATCAAAACTTAATGATGTAATTTAAATATAAATATTAAATAACTTTTATCATAATGTTTCTAATAAATTAAGTCAATAAATAAACATGATCATTTTTTTTTTAAATTCCACCATAATTTATTTATTTATTTTTAAATTTTGATAATCTAATTATCTAAAAATACAGACTTTTCCAAACAAAATTTGTAATCAAAATTGCACCTGTAACTCTAATTCTGATAATCTAATTATCTTAAAATACACAAAAACTTCTCCGAACAAAATTTGTAATCAAAATTGCTTCCCATAAATTAAATGAAACTGTAACTCCTCATAATTACCTATTAACTTACTGTGTCTAAACCCTGCAACTCATAATTCCAGGGTAGGGTTTATGATTCCATGAAAAATAAAACGCTATTGTCTACGTTTTTTTCATCTGGCTGGAATCATGCAATATATATTTACACGAAATCATAATTTTATGTTATTTAAATTGCATTTATGAATGTAGAAATTGATTCAATCTACTGAAAAAACCTAAGAACATTTAAATTATACAGAATTAATCACTCAAATCTACATATCCAACAATATTTTGTCCAATTTCAAACAAATATCCCCAAAAATATATGCCAAAAAAACAAAAAACCTAACACATTTAAACTCCGGTAAAGAAAATCGTTCTCTCGCTGAATCCGTCTCAAAAAAATTCCAGTCTCGTTGAATCCGTCTCAAAAAAAATTCCAGTTTGACCTCGAGTAAAGAATCGTCCAGGTCTAACAAAAAAATGCGCCAAATCTTCGCTGATTATACTACTTTCGAAAATGTACGCTTACATGGATTTGCGGTCAGCGTATAGTTAACGTACATGGGCTACACGTAAGCAAACGATATCGGGAAGGGCTATTAACGGCGTACAAGTTTGCAGTATCTCCGTTAGAGATGTAACGGGAAGCTGTTAGGCTGTCCAGCCGACACTTCCTTTAATCGCTTTACCACTTTGAGGTACTGGCGGTATTCGGATTCGTTCAGACCGGTTTACCGGACGGCCAAAGATGAAGGTCTTGGCGGTATTCTGCCACCGAAGATGGATTTCCTGCATTGAAACCCTTGGTCATGGCGATCCATCTTCATCTTCACCGGATTCTACGATTTTGGATTTGGAAGCTGTCATTCTATACAAAATTTTACGAAATTCATGCGCTGGACGAAGATAACAAGAATTGATAAGGTAGCTTTGTTTCTACGCTTTAATGATTTTTCTTCAGCCAGTTCGATCTCTTTGAAATTAGGAAAATTCCCACGGCTCTAAGATTTTATAAAATTTGGCAGTTTTGCCGATCTGCCTTACCTGGAATGTTTTATTTTGTTGCAGTTGAATTATTTTCTACTTGCAAAATACATGTTTCTATTTTCTTTTTATCATATCTCGTGATTGCTGGCTTTGTTGAAATGCGACGGTCTAAGGCTAAGCGTGTTGCATTTGAAGATGGATCGTTGCGGAATTTATATCTTCGAAACATTTTATCAATTTTAATTTTGTTTCATTAAATCTGAACAATTTCTGAAAAAAACTGTGGTTTCCTTGTTTTCAAGCCAGTTCCCGGTTATGGCCATTGATATACCTGTAATGTGAAGGGTTTTATTGACGCCTGAGTTCTTTTAAGAAGCCTTTTGTCTGCTTTTACTCGGTCTATGGTTTGGAGTGGACGGCGGGTTTTGTGTTAGTGAACTCGGGAGATTTTCCTATTTTTTGGCGAATAAACCCTTCTTTGGCAAAGGCAGAGTACAATGAGTGGTTGCCAGACGCAGATTTGTTCAAGTGGTTGCGAAATGACTTGTGCATGTTGATAAAATTTTCTTTTATTCGTTTGTTTTCCAGAGCACAGACTCAGATCTGTGGCCGCCTTGGCTTCAGGTAATTTCATGCAGCCATATTGCCTAATAATATGATTCAGTACTTCAAACTTGGTTCTTGAAAGTCTGATCTATTTATTCCCATATGCACTTACAAGCAAATTAATATTGAAACAGTGTAATTGTGCCCTCTCAAAGTTAAAAGATGCGGACCAGGAGAGCATGTTATCCGACTCCTTCAGACGGAATTACATTCACAATAAGACCTTCACGGCAGAAGCAGCCGATGCGACCAAATATAGAGAAAATTGTAAGGCAAAAGTGGAGAATTCGAAACTGCGCCGGTCCTTTTGATATTCTTCATGACGATATTTTGATATCTATTATGATAGCTCTCAGCTCTTCGGCAAACTCTCCTGCTGATCTTGTCAGCGCGATGCTTACGTAAGTCGTCTGGCCATCTTCATTCTTTCATGAAAGTAGGGTTCGTTCTTATCCATTATTTTTTGATTGACTCAGAGTTTCTGAAACTATACCCGAATTTTTTTTTGCATTTATTAACAGTTTCAGACCACATTGTTTTAAGAAATTTGTAAAGAAACAATCCAATTAAATTCAACTAAACTCTCTAGTTATTTGCCCTTTTTCAAATTAGCTGACAGTATTTTCATTTAGATGTGGATCAGTTTGCCAAAAATATTTAATATGCTAAAGTATTGCACAAAAGCTTTGCCAATCATTTAGATGTGGATCAGTTTGCCAAAAATATTTAATATGCTAAAGTATTGCACAAAAGCTTTGCCAATCAGAAAGCTGGCTTTGAAGTACAAGTTCCTGGGTTGATGTGGTAGCATCTTGATCTTCCCTCACTTTGGTATTAACATGGTCTGCAATTCTGGTGTCATGCCTTGTGGCACTCTTATTTGGTGACTCTCCTTGTGGGTCCAAGACCCTCTTTGGTTGATGACACTTTTAATGTCACACCTTGTGGGCTCTCTTTGGATTATGATGGTTATCTATGACTTATGGTGGTTGGTTATCTATGTGATGTCTGTAATTAAAACCCATTTCTACAGTATCCTTATGATGGGATTTAGTTCCACCTTAATACTTACTCTATAGTGCAGAATGCAAAGTAGCCTATGGTCCTCTTTGAAAGCGTTATTCTTGAATTTGAAATTTATGGAAAAAGACAGACAGCTATGAAGTTTTGCTGCTGCTTCTTAGTTAATTTCAGTTGATCTCAATTGTGGCATGTTTTGTTACTTGCAGGTGCAGAAAGTTCTGTGCAACTGTAACGCTTCCTCAGGTGCTCGCCCATGCTTCTATGATGGCTCTTTCAGTAAAAGCTTCAAAATGGTCAGATGATGCTCATCGATTTTTGAAAAGATGCGCAGATGCAGGCAATCGGGAAGCCTGTTACACACTTGGCATGGTAGAACTGATGAGACATGCATATGTTTAAGATACTTTTTTGGACATTCACTATTTATTATTAGATACATTATTTTTGGTTCTGGTAGACCTGTGGGACTTTACAACAATTAGCCCATGTTCGATTCTCAGTGCACTATATATCTGGCTTTATCTGTGAATCCCAAAGTGACATATCCCCATGAGTTTTGATTCTGCTTTAGCCAAAAAAAATTGGTGGATTCTGTCAAAAAAAAAAAATGTTTTCATATGCAAGGAAACTTATTTTTGTCAACATGGGAAAAAATTAGTTTTGACACGAACTCGTTTCATTGATATGTACAAACAAAGACATCAATAGATACTCAGTTTTTAGTTTTTGAGACTCTAGCTCTCTGTTTCTTCATTTCTCTTGTTCTCTTATGAGATATCTCGAATATCTATTGTTTTTTGCTCCACTGTGTGCTTGTATCAAGAACACCCCTTTACATGTTTTTGCCGTTTTAGTACTACTGACCTGCAGTCTCTAGACTCTGGGTTTCTTGTGTGTAATGTGCTGATTTGTAAGTATCGGTTTTGACTTATTTTTCTTATGTTGAACTCTGCATACTCAATCAAATAAAATGTCTAGATTATCATCTATTGAATTTTGAGGTCCGTCGGGCTGTGGTCCTGGCGGGCGTAGAGCCCTGCCCATGTATATGAGTTGGCAGAGTTTGACACTCGCCACATTAAAGTGGGTTCACTGCGTTAATGTGAATACATAGATTGTCTTAATATAGTGTGATTAATTTGTTGTATTCAAATAATGTACATTGATAGAATTTCTTAATTGCAGATTCACTTCTATTGCCTCAAGAACAGGGTTTCAGGTGTGGCCTTGATGGCAGAGGCTGCAATTGCATCGCATTCAGCTGCTCTCCATTCTTTGGCTGTTATACAGTTCAATGGTAGTGGAGGATCAAGAAAGGATAAGGATTTGAAAGCAGGAGTAGTTCTATGTGCAAAAGCAGCAGCCCTTGGCCAGGTAGATGCGATGCGAGAACTTGGCCATTGCTTGCAGGATGGCTATGGAGTGAAGAAGAATGTTGCAGAGGGAAGGCAATACCTTCTAGAAGCTAATGCGAGAGAGGCTGAGGTTGTTAGAGAACCATCTATGCAGGTTTCTGCTCATGCCGAGCTACAGTCTCTCATAATATGCAATGGAGGTTATGCCCATCTAAACCTGCAAAGTCAGTCTCTGCTAAATAAGTTGAGTGGTTCTCTGGTGCAGGGCCATACTTCTGTTAGTGACCAGTACTCTGTGCAAAGGGTCATTGAAAGGGCTGACAGCTCATCCCTTAGTGATTTTAGCTGCAAAATGATGCCTTCAAATATTTATGTGGCTAATGCATTTCTTGTGGATTGGTTTGCTGAACATCCACCAGAGTTAGGTTTAAGACTATGTTCTCATTCAAAATGTGGACGACCGGAAACCAGAAGACATGAATTCAGAAGGTGTTCTGCATGTGGTTCTGTCAACTATTGTTCACGTGCTTGTCAAGCTATGGACTGGAAACTCTATCACAGGCATCACTGTGCACCGGTGGCAGATTGGGAGGAACATGAAGAAATTGATAGAGATGAAGAGGATAATATAGAGGAGCACATTCTTGCAGATAACCTGGATGCCTCTTAGGGGCTATACTCAGCATGTTTCTATTTTAAGAAACTTGATTGTGTTGCAACTACTCTAGTTTCTCTGGGCCATGTTTATTTTGATGTCAAAAAAAGCACTGGGTATCATTGTCTGTGCACATTTCATAACATCTATGAGAGCAGAATACCGTGTTAGAAAGCTTTAGTAACATTGCTCTTGATGCATGCACTTGGAAGCCAGATCGTTATTCTTTGTTCTGCATGTCTGAAAATTTTGAGAAACAGTTAGCTTCATTGTTGGCCATCAAAGTCTTGTGTGCTGGTGCTTTTTGTTTGTAAAAATGTGAGGATTTTATATGCCTATTAGTGGAGCTGCAAAATGATTGGCATTGTGATTGTGTTGGCCATCAAAGTCTTGTGTGCTGGTGTTTTTTGTTTGTAAAAATGTGAGGATTTTATATGCCTATAAGTGGAGCTGCAAAATGATTGGCATTGTGATTGAACTTATGCAATTCTGACAGTCAGAAACAATCAGATCAGGCCAAGTGAATCTGTTGGTATTCCATTTGCATTCATGGAACTCTGTTATTGCAACCTTAAGAAGTATACAGAAACACTCATACATCTAACATGTCCAGTTTCCAACGATTCTTTCATAATACACTACAAAAAGTCTATTATTGCAACCTTAAGATGTATACAGAAACACTCGTACATCTAGCATTTCCAGTTTCCAACGATTGTTTCATAATACACTACCATATAAAGTCCGATACTCTTTTGTGCATATAACATATATGAGTAAAACATGGGGTGTTCTACTAATGAAACGTTAGATGTTTGTATCATTGCCCGCAGAGTCAGCTTGTCTTTTATTTGACTATTCGCTGTAGCTGTTAAATTAGTTTTTTGAACTGTGTTATAATGGTTGCATTTCAGAGCTAATATGGTTGTTAATTGAGTGTGTTAATTTGCCTTATCGGTGAGTTTTTTGAACTGTGTTATAATGGTTGTATTTCAGAGTTAATATTATGTTTGTTAATTGAGTGTGTTAATTTGTCTTATCAGTGTAATCATTTCATGTATAGATGAACATATTTAGTAGGTTTAATGATTAAGAACATGTGTTTCCTCTTGAAATGTAACAGGTTCAAATCTACAAGGAATAAGATATGTACACCTTTATAGACTTTAACAATCAAATCTAAAACATAAAACCTATCATTATTATTATTATTAAATACAATGTTATTATTATTATTAAATACAATGTTTTGAAGTAACAAGCATAAAACCTATCATGCAAATGCAAAGTGGATGCAATGTAATGCAAAATGGATCGAGAGGGCACTTGTTATTTTTATTTCCTACTAAAAATTATGCCAGTCCTATCTATTAATTTTTAGAGGGCACTTGTACATATTTAATAGGAAGTGGCAAAAGTGCACATCGTATTTTGATTTTCCATGCAAAACTCAATATTTTTACCGATAGATAATATAAGTTGTTACTATTATTTTTTTTAAGGAAACCATTCAATGGTTGGTCACTATTTTTTTAAGGTCACTAATTTTTTTTTTAAGGGAAACCATTTAATGGTTGGAAAACCCGAGGCTGCTTACATTATCACTTTACTTTTACCAATTAAACAAGCAGAGTGTACTACTCTTAACTGTGTTACTATTGCCTCTTTATATTTTATTTATCTGTTTTAAATCATTTATTTTTATCCGAAGACAACTAATTGTCGTATACGACGATGATTTTAAAAATGATTTTTTAATTTCTTTTTAAACTTTAATTATTATTTTAGGGCATATAAGATTATTTAATATTTTTAATTAAAAAATAAATAATATAAAACTTAGATATTCATAATCTATATAGAAAAATATATAATGTCTCATAATTTATATAGTCAAATATATAATGTCTTAGTCAAATATATAATTTTAAAGATGCCAAGTTTTAGTAATTAATTTTCTAAAGTGAGTAATGACTCTAATTTTACATGAGTTGATCTTAATAAGGATAAGAAGGTTTATGACTCTAATTTTACATGAGTTGATCTTAATAAGGATAGGAAGGTTTAGTGAATTTTTTTTTTATGACTCTTTTAATGTTGAGGGTGTTATGAGTGGGGCAAAATCCTTGGCATTAATGATATAATGTTTACTTAGTTGTGACAAGTCATATGACACATGTAGTTGAGACAAGTAATATGAGATGGGGGAGATAAATGGATTTATATGTTTGTTTTTTTTTAAAGAAGGTTCTTGTATTAATAATAGTTGTTATCCATACATTGCCAAGTGTTAGCCACCTGTTCTGCCACAAAAGGGAAATCAGAACAGGTGGCCCTTAGAGGCTCAAAGTTTGACACATAACCATATGAAATGGCACTGTTTGAACAAAATTGACTTAACAAAATTATACATCCTAGCTGCATGAACAAAACTGTATGGACAGTATGCGGGTGGCCTCTATGACCATCTATGAACAAAACTGTATGGACAGTGTGCGGATGGCCTCTATGACCATCTAGTCTGCTACTGGAATAAACAAAAAATTTAAGCCTGCAACTAGATTGAACAAAGAACATAAACCTGGAGACTTTACTCCACTGGCGAGCTTGGATGGCCATGGATGTTATAGACAGGGGTGTACTGCTGGCCACACATTGGGCATCGAGTTTGCACAGGAATGCCCGCTAGTGCATTGACCATAATGTCCAGTCTTTGGCCGAGGATGCACTGTGAGTGCATCTGATCATCTTGTTTTTGTCGAATTTCAAAGATAAGTTGGATGTGCTCCTACGTGAGGCAATTTTCACATAGTTGGAGCTGATCCTCTTCCTTGTCCTCGCTGGAGACCACCATATTCTCCTCCACCTGCCAGCTCGGGGGGATTTCCTCCTCCACCATGTAGCGACCATCGCCATAATACAGGTCCCGAGGGTTGAGTTTTGGGGAGGGAAGAAGACTAGTTGCCAGAGGACTGCATGCGCACGAAGGTGGCGCTTCCTCATTAGCTGGGCTAATGCCATGGATTGAGTGTGGGGAGGACGAAGGCACCTTCGACGACCCCTAGTTGTTGTGCCTTGGGCTAGAAAAACGGGCAATGAGAGCCAATTGGAAGGGGGAAAGTCTGTCACGCATGGAGAGGGCGCTATAGTACTCCGCACCTCTCTTAGACTTCCCCCTTTCTCTGGGCATGATGGGAAAATGTAGAGGCATGGGGCTAAGGGCAGAGAGGTGGTTAGAAGATGCTTGGGAAGGCTCGAAAGAGTCGAGAGCAGAGAGGCGCCAATGGAATTGCAGAGAAGACTCTTGTGAGGGACGAGGGAATGGTGAAAGTTAGCCAGAGAGAGAAAAGGAGTAGTGAAGCCAACATAGTTGCAGAGGGCGATGGAGCAAAGGAGCTGGGTGATGGGAGGGTAAGGTGAAAGAGCACCTGAGAAAAAACAAAGAGGGCGACGGTGAAAAAATGCTCAGAGTCGAAGAGCATGAGAAAGAGAAGATGGAGAAAGGATGAGTGCACCAGGGAAATTGCCCGCTTATTACTCAGGGAATTGATGGGAGGGCTAGCCATTAGAGCCGAATTGACAGCCTCCCTAGGCCTGGTACACCTGGTCTGGCTTGCGTGAGCGGCCATTGACCCTGCTTGATTGTCCAAACGCACTACCATTACTGTCTGCGGGGTGTGAGCCATGTAGTGGTTATGGGTTGTGGGATGGAAGTCGGGGTTAATAACTCCCTTGGCTACTCCATTCCAGGTCTCTGCTGACATTGGCCAAGTGGCACCCCATCTGGGGAAATGGACTTATATGTTTTTTTTTTTTTTACGAAAACGGATAGTGGTATTGAATATAAAAATGTGGACTTGCCACTAGTGCGATTACAAAATGGTTACGCTTCACTGAGCGTCTGCCTTCCTGGAGTAACCTCCTGTTCCCAAACCCATTATGCTAGAACCCTTGACTAGAGGAGCTATTCTAGCCTAAACTATTACAACATTATTTACAGCGTTGGCTTCTATACAAAAAGCCAAACTTGCTGAAACAGAGTTGGTCTCATTTTCCTTCCAAGTGACTGGTTTAATTTTTTGGATCTTGCTTCCATTCATTGTTGAGTTGAGACATTTTTATCTCCAGCTGATTGATTCTTTCCTCGAATTCCTCCTTGGGATTCTTGAGTTCCTTGTGTAGCTTGCCCAACTCTTCAGTCAAACCAATTTTGTTGGTGGAGATGTCTACTTCTAGCTGCTCAAGTCGTCGGCCTGCTTCAGAATCTAGATTTTCAAGGAAATCCAGCAAAAAATTGCAGCAACTGCTTTAGATTTTCCAGCGCCGTGTCCATCGCTTTAAGTCGTTCCTCTTTGCTTGGCTTGCTGCTCGAGATTGATGCCATCTCTGGATATCTTCCCCCGCTGTTTGTGCCCTGTTGCTTCGTTGGAGGATCCTCAAATGATCATTGTGTAGGTATGGGGTGAGGCTGTGGAGTCGCCTCAGTTTTATTCCCTTCTTCATCCCCTTTCATGATTGCAGCCCGATTTGCCAAATCCCTGAGGTATGGGCGAGTTGATTCACTGTCGCCTCTTTGTATGGAATCCTCTGCTTCATGGTACTCTTCCTTGTCCCCTCTGCCCAATCGCTTTGCATTGACAAGACTTACTCTGATCGCATTTCCCCTCTTTCCTTGCTATGTCTTCATCGTGCTTTTATGAGTGTGGAGGCCGGATCTCACGGGTCACGATATTTCCACGCTGGATAGTCTTCCATTTACCTTCAGAGTTCCCGGTGCCAAGAGGACGCCTTTGTTAGCCTCAACATCCTCTTTTCCATTCAACTCTCTTAACACATGGTAAATTTTATAAGATCAGAAGTTCCCGAGAAGGACATGGATCTTCTCCAAGAGGTTGTTGAGCTTCGCGCTTTGGGTATTAGAGCGGTGAATTATGGCCTTGATTACCAATATGGAGTCGCCTATAATAACCAGGTCCTGGATCCTGTGATTGTTTGCTTGATGGAGCCCTTGCCAGAGTGCCAGGGCTTTTGCTCTGTTGTTGGTTTTGGTTCCTAAACCCAGGGCGTAGTTTATTGTTGTTGCTTCAGCGTGAATTTCAATTATCCCTCCTCCTCCTGCTAGGCCCGGGTTCCCTTTCGAGGCCCCGTCGAAGGACATGATATGGACATTCCTATTTGTTTTCCAATTTTCGAAATCCTGTTTACCTTTCCTGATTTCCCATTCCTCTTGATTTGGGGTGCTAACATTTATCCCATTAGGATTTTGGATTTTAAACTGATCCAACCAAAGTTCCTCTGGTGCTTCTAGCATTTGGTTATTTTTTGCCTAACATAAATAAGGTGCACTTTCCCCAAAGAGTGCATGGATTTTGGTTACCACCAGGGCTGTACTCCTTTTGCTTCCTCTGAAGATTCCGTCGTTCCTTTCCAGCCAAATATTCCAAAGGATGAACTTTGGGAGGACCTTCCACAGAGCATAGGCTTGGCTTCGTTTATGAATCTTGAACGGATAGTTGGTGCCCCAATGCTAGAGAAGACTATTGGTGTCTGGAGGGAGGATGGTGGCACTTTTTGTTCCTAATGCCAGCTTCCAGACTTCTTTGGAGTAGTCGCAGTTGTTAGCGTCAGAAGTCACTCCTGGATTGCTTGCAGGAGCAGAGCCTGACACCCATCAGTTTTAATGTCACGGTTTGTTTTAAAAAGGGGTGATCAAATGGAAGCACACTCGAAACAATCTCGTCTCAACTCTGAAACTGGGCTAGGTATGCATGAAAGAGTGAGGTCTTGATAAACTTCAAACAGTGAGTTGTATTAAGGGTGAGTAGGGGGAAGACTTGCATGAGAAAAGTGCGAAGGTCTATCATAAACATCAGGTTTGTAACAGACTGAAGGAGAAGGCATTCGAACACAAGATTCTCTTACATTCAAACACAAAGACCAGAGAATACAATAATGTCACAACAAATCCTTTATCATAACATTACTGCAACAATCCACGCGAATCATTCGATCATGAACTCTCTGATATAAGACGAAAACATAGATGGAAAAGGGAAATTGTTTGTCATAAAACAAGAAATCTCAAACACAGAGGCACCACCCAGAGAACTAGAATGGTTGCTGAAACTTTACAGTCGGGAGCTTAGCTCTACCATCGATAGATACAAAAATGGCGAAAACGCCTTCATATACTCAGGACAACAATCAACAGCAAAATCAAGACACCGCATTGAAGGCTTTGCGTCTGCATGGCTTTCTGACAGTCAACCTCTGAAGGGTCGTGCAACTTATGTCAGACGCAATCTAATTCTTTGACAGTTCCAACGACGAATCGACGTGCCTTTAATTCATTGCCGTGCTTTCCCATTATGGCGGAGGCGATGTCTATCCACCACCAACCGCTTCAATAACTGCTTCATTGGGATTGAGGATAGCCCGGCCAACTCGGCGCCTTCGGGACGTGGAGGGCCTCCCGCACTGCCACCTGGACTAACTGAATGGCTTGAAGGATGGGTATGGAGGCCAACGAGGAAGGCGGGGCTTGGTAA
>ML804372.1:41154-82463 GCA_009831015.1 Picea engelmannii
TTTTTTCCCAGTTTATCAGATGCATTTTCCTTCTTGTCTGTTTTCCTCCTTCCCACAGGAAACGTCTTTGCAGTGCCTCGATTTTTTGAATTGTGGTGGCAGGGGCTAGGAGCAGCGAGCTCTGATAGATGGGTATGCTGGCCAAAACTTCTTTAATCAAGATCGTTTTTCCTGCTATATTTAGCCAGTTCACCCCCCAAGAGGTAATTTTATTTTTTAGAGTGTCAATCAGATGGTTCCAATGTGAGGCTCTTGGAGCAGATTTGAAAATGGGGATTCCCAGGTAATTGAAGGCCTCCTAGTTAGTATGTCCTTCCATCTCCAAAATTCTTGTAATTCCCAGCATTTCATTTGGCGTAATATTCCATCCATAAATTTTTATTTTGGCTTGGATTATTTCACTTCCTAAGACTGCAACGTAAGCTTCCAACTCCTCCTTAAACTTCTTTGCCATTATTGGGCTGGCACCTCCCAACAACAGAGTATCATCCGCGAATTGTGCATGATTAATGTATTTCACCCCTTGCACGATTCTTAACCCCTGAAGGTTGTTTTGATCTTGGGAGATTCCCAACTGATAGCTTAGAACTGAAGCCTGGATTGCGTAGAGGAGGGGCGAAAGGGGGCACCCTTGCCTTAAGCCCCTGGAGGCTTGAAATTTTTTTGTTACTTTCCCATTCACCATGGGGGCTATCCAAGGCGATCCAATACACGCTTTAATCCATTTCACAAAGGTCAGATCAAAACCAAACTTTCTCATTACTTCAAATAAAAAGTTGTGTCTAAATCTATCAAAGGCATTGACGAGATCAAGTTTTATAATCATACCTTTGTCCTTTCTCCGGACGCTTGAATGAAGGGCCTCTTGAACTAGGATGATGCTATCTGCAATGTGTCTACCTTTGATGAAGCCCCCTTGGTTTTCTGGGATGATAAGAGGGAGGATTGTTTTGATTATGTTGGCTATAACTTTGGTGAGGATTTTATAGCTTGTATTGCATAGAGAGATTGGCCTAAAGCGGTTGAAGGTGACTGCTCCTTTCTCTTTCGGGATAAGCGCCAGGGAGGCCGAGTTGTTGCTCCCTCCAATTTTACTACTCGCTTGTGATTTCTTGATCATCTTGGTGAGATCAGATTTTATTATATCCCAACACTTTTGATAGAATCTGGCAGTGAAACCGTCCGAGCCTGGGGCTTTATCTGGGTCCATTTGGTCCAGAGCCTCCTTTATTTCCTGCTGCGTTACTTCCTTGTTGAGCCTGATGTTGATGTCCTCCTTAATGAGGTTTGGAATAATGGAGAGAGGGTACCGCCCAGGGTCTATGACTGTCCCTTGCGGTTCTGAGTAGAGTGCTTCAAAGGCTTCTTTTTTTATGCCTTCTGGATCTGAGATTATGTTATTTTGAACTTGAATTTATGTCACTGCTTTATAGTGCTTCCTTGCCTCCGCTTGCTTATGGAAGTAGCTTGTATTTTTATCGCCTTCTTTCAGCCAAAGGCTTCTAGATTTTTTCCTCCAGTAGATTTCTTCCTCTTTGCATGCTTTGTGCCATTGTCTTTGAAGGCGGTCCTCGTGTTGCAGGCTCTCCTGCGTGATCTCTGTGTTTTCCATTTCCAGCTGATGGATCTTGAGTTTCTTTTGGGCTTCTTTGGGAGGTGATTGGGTTTGCTTGGCCCTTTGCCCAAGATTTTAAAGCTGCCTTTAATCTTCTTAGTTTCTCTTCCCAAACATAAAAAGATGAGCCCTTAACAATATTGGTCCAAGTTTTGGAAACAAGAGGGAGAAAGTCTTTGTCTTGGATCCAGGACGGATTAAATCTAAAGGGGATGGGTCCTTGGACTTGGTCAGTTTTGAATTCTAAACGGATGGGATTGTGATCAGAAACACTATGGGGAAGGATCTCTGAGGCGGTGGTGAGCCCCAATAACAAGAAGGTTCTTTGGACGAGGAATCTGTCTAGCCTGGCAGCAATATTCCCAGGACCTATCCTTTTATTGGTCCACGTGTAGAGGCCTTTGGCAGGTTTAATGTCTACTAGGTCCCAGGCTGAGATTAGATCTTCCACCCATTCTCTAGTTGGGTCTCTCACTATGGTTCCCCCTCTTTTTTCTTCCTGAGCCAGGGTTACATTAAGATCCCCCCCTAAGATGATATTGTCGAGATCATTTTGCTGTAAAAAGTCTCTTAGGGAATCCCAACAGTGTTTTGTTTCCTCTATATGTTGTGGTACATAGATATTGAAAAGGATTACCAGATATCACGAGTCTTTATGGAGGAGTTTGGTATGAATCCAGTGCATGCATGTGTCTGAGCTGATCAGATCTATTTTGGTGGAGTTCCACAGAGTGCAGAGCCCTCCTGAGGCGCCTCTGGCATTTCCGTCTATTCCTTGGCTGTTTCTCCAGACATTCGTTGAGACTTTGAGGGAGTCTTGCTGACTCATCTTGGTCTCCTAGAGGAGTAGGATGTCTGCTTTCGATGCTTTGATAATATCATTGAGTGCTTCCTCTTTCCTTTTGCTACCCAGACCCCTACAATTCCAGGAGGTTAGATTCATCAATTACCTTGGGGGGAGGATTGGCCTCCTTGGGAGGCTTTGGATTGCTTCCTAGTGTGACGAACACTGATCAGTTGCTTGATCGTTGGCTGTGAACCTTTGAGGACGTCTTTGTAGGTTTCTTGATCTCTCTCTGCTTTTTTGGTTTTCCTGCCCCTTCCTGTTTTCTTTGGGGTGGACCAAGCTTCGCTTGTGCCTTCTGAGTCGCTGCCTGATGAGATCTCCCCTTCTTCTATGCCTTGATTTTCTTCCATCCTTTGAGGGGATTTGCTTTGCTCCTCTTCTTCTATAATCATTTTTTTTCCTCTGTCTTCAGGGGCCTGGTTCCCTCTTGTTTCTTCCACTTGGGCGTCTTTACTTGGGTCTACTGTCTCATCGTTCGTTTCCCTAGCCAAGATACTGAAGTTGTTCTCCTTCTCTTTGCTTCCTGGGTTTTTGGATTGCGTTGGGCCTGTCCTTTCGTTTCGTGGTCCTTTTATCTTGGATTTCCCTTTTTGAGCCTTTTTCCAGCCTTCATCCCCTGCTTTCTCTATATTAAGGTTTTTTGGGCAGTTTCTTTGGAAATGACTGTATTCATGACAACCTCTACATTTGAACGAAAGCTGTTCATAATCAAGCGTTTGAAAATGTTGCCAATCCCCAACTTCTAGTTTTATCGCTTCCGGGAGGCCTACCTCCAGATCAACTTCCACACATATCCTCGCGCAAGAGTACTAGTCTTTTGGGTCCGCTCTGTCGATGTAACGCCCCAGTCCGTTTCCAATTGCTTGAAGCGAGGAGGGATTCCAGTAGTGTATTGGTAGATTCGGGAGTCTAACCCAGACGGAGACATCTTTGGGCACTTCTGAGGCCGGATCAAATCTTGGGGTCCAACGATTCAAATAGAGCCCTTGGGTGCCCATGAAGTACGATTCATTTCTAAAGATTAGATCTCTGTCCTCCTGGGAAATAAATTCGAAGATAAAATACCCTCTCCCAACCGCGTAGCACGTTACATTATTTGTTATCAGCGGCCTCCAGTTTCTTTGAATCCAGTTGTCTGTGGTTCTGGCTGAGGGCCAGAGTCCCATGAATTGGCCTACCAGGCCGCGTTCTGAGAGGGAAATTGCAACCTTCATTGGGTGATCGGGGGGAAGATCAATCTCCGGGACGACGTCTAGTCTCTTGACGAATCTTGGGGGGTCTGAAGGTGGGAGTTTTTTATTGCAGGTTGCGACGAGCTTTCGAAAGGAGGTGGCCGGAGAGGGAGGGGGTGGCGGCTCCCCTCCTCCCTGAGCATCCATGGAGGCAGCTACGAGCGAACCCTAGTCTCAGACTTGGAGTGAGCGCAGTTTTTGAAATTTTTTGATATGTTCTTACTTCCTCAACAGAGAGCACGAAATGGACTTATATGTTAAGGGATAGAGAATATGTCATATATTTGATATGTCTCATAATTTATATAGTCAAATACATAACGTCTTATAATTTATATAGTTAAATATATAATCTTAAAGACGTGAAGTTTTGTCCTCATGGTGTAGAGTAGTCGGTGATGGAGTGCATTGTTAAGGCACTCCGTATGTGAAGTCACTGGTTCGAAACCTCTGGGGACACCTCAAATCCAACAGTGTTAAGGGTTGGTGCAGTCCAGGCCGGGTGCGATCCTTGGGTGATTTTGACAGCTTAGATGCCCTTGGGTTGTGGCATCTCAACCACAGGCCAATCCCGCAAGTCAGAGATATTTAGCTAACAAATAAAAAGACATTTGAAGTTTTAGTAATTAATTTTCTAAAGTGAGTTATGACGCTAATTCTAAATGAGTTGATCTTGAATAAGGATAGGAAGGTTTAGTGAATTTTTTTTACGACTCTTTTAATGTTGAGGGTGTTATGAGTGTGGTAAAATCCTTGGCATTAGTGATGTAATGTTCACTTAGTTGTGACAATTCATATGAGATGAGGGAGATAAATGGACTTATATGTTAAGGGATAGAGAATATGTCATATATTTGATATGTCATAATTGTAAGAGAATATGTAAATGGTGTAAGAGTATGTCATAGGAGAATATGTAAGATGTGTAAAGTGTGTAGCAAAGAATATGTCATATGCATTTTGATGGAGGAATCTTATCAAAGTTAACAAATTTAGTTAAGAGCTTAAAGACTCGTTGTATAAATATTTGTACTTGTGTGTTTTTTGTTGTGACAATTCGATTAATGAAATAATGTGTGAAGGTTTCCCTCTCATTTTTCCTTGCATTATGTTGTAATATGGACACCATTGCATCGTCATGTGGTATTGGAGCCATGCAAGTGTGAGAACATGAGTGTTCACACCATTTGAGACATGGTAGAGCATTGCATGAGATTTAAAAATTGGAGGTTGAGAGAATGTTGCTAACTTTTCTCTACGAGAAAAAGCATCTTTGTTATTGATACGATGAAATATAGTTTTCAAAACCATGGAGAGTTCTGCCAGGATTTGTGTGTGTGAGCTTTCTAAAGTGTTGCTTACTTTTTGAGCTTTCATTGAGAGTTATTTGAGATTGTAATTTTTTTGAGCAACAATATTGTTGTATGGAGCGTTTCTCTTAAAAAGAGGAACACACCTTGATTGGGAGGCATGTGTAGTGGGTAGAAAAAACATATAAGTAGAGAGACGGTGAGACCATCACTATGTGTAGTGTGAAGCACATGATGAAGATATGGAAACAACATCCCCTTTGTTTGTCAAAAATAAAATATTTGTCGCAACATTGTTTTTTGAGAGTTTCACAACATGCGTAGGGAATTTGTCCTTTGCTTGTGCATTTATTTGTTTGTCATAGAAACACTTGCTAGGTTGTGTGGGAACATTTATTGCAACTGTTGAAGGTCAATTTACATGAGATTCTTTTTTCACACAGGTTTTAGAGTGACCAATGATTGGAATGGGAAATTGTTGCATGGGTGATCTTTCTTAAAGCACGAGGCTTTGTGTTAGCCCATGACACTCTAGAGAAAAGTGTGATGCTTAGGGTTCAAGAGAGGATAGTTGACCTTTTTCATGTAGGGTGTTTTTTCTTGCATTGTAGAAACACAGGGCTTGCTAGAGGTTGAAGTTTGAGCATGAATTTGAGGGAGTTCAAAATATACTCGGTGTTGGAATAGGACAATCAATGCACATGAGTTAAAAGAAGACAAAATGCTCATTATGTGGTGTGTTGGAGATAATGACCATTTTGATGTGGTCATGACCAATGATATTAAATGATGTAATGTTCATATAGATGTTATGAATTCCATAACACAAGAGAATAATAAAATCACTCAAGTGTGTTTAAATGGATAATGAATGAATGTGGGGAAATGAGTGTTGCATAAGGAGAATGCATCCATACATCATATGGTGTACAAGAATATGTGAGGGGTGTATGTTGCTATCATGGATGTATCCCACTAAAGTTAGAAAATTGAAGATCCCAAGGCTCATGGGTTTTATAAATACTTTTATGTGGTAATTCAACTAATGAAATAGTGTTTTAAGGTTTCCATCTCATTTTTCTAGGGGGGTTGGCTTCAATGGTGAGGAATGAAGAACGTTTCCTTGATTTACTAAGGTTCAGTTCCCACAAGGGCTTGATTTGACATCTTAAAGAAGTCATGGGGAACTCAAAGGTAGTGGTCAAATATGTGAGACACACATAACACTATCCACATGCACAACACTAGATTAGAGCCCGCTCCCATGTTCTCTTCAAGGTACTAAATGTTATATTTCCATAATACATGAAAGTATCCATTGGCCCACCTATAGGTAGTGGTTACACATGTGATACATATATAACACTACCCATGCACATATGTGGACCAAAGATCACCCCCATTTTCTCCTAAAGGCCTACCAAAATGAATCAACATGTATAGGGTATGACTAATGAACCAATCTCACCTTTATAATTCATGACCTTGATTCAAGGCTCTATCCTTTTTATCGAGATTTCCTCTCTCACCATATGTGACATTTGGAGGTTTGGGTATTTTCTGTGTGTTATAACCCTAAATTGCACCACACATGCAGACCTGGCACCAGGCCATCTTACTTACTATTTTTTCCAAGCCAATACATAACAACTCTTTTTAAAAACCAAATTTTTGAATATGTACGCGCCCTGCACCACTACTGCCCACGTATGTATGCTAGTTGCATCACTACTTCCCGTGTATGTATGCTAGCTGCACCATTACAACTCGCGTATACCCACAAAAGTTGCAAAAAATAAAAAAGTTACAAGGGAATATGGGCTTTTGGGTAGTTTCCTAACCAATTGATCACCCATAGCCCGTCACCCAACCAAATAAATATCTTTTTGGCATATAAAAGAAGGTGTTGGGGTCCCATTCCAAAGAGAAGCATGAAATAAATGAAACTCTACCCATTTCATAATCCCCCCTTGCCCCAAGAATTTGCAGCCACATCGTGAATTTTGAGCCAGAATTCCCTATTCTAGCCCTTTTTCCTCATCCATAAGCCTATGCCCATTCTCTAGAGAGAAGTGTGAGAGAAGAAGGATACATGGAAGTAGTTGGAGCTTGGTGAAGAGGATCCTAGGACTGGGTTTGAGGAGCAGTTGCCGATCTCGTTTTGTAAGTGACTTTGTGATATTAATATAAAGAAGTACTTTTGCCATCCCGCCATATGATGTGTTTAATTTGTATGTTTGATTTACATTTTGTTACGACATCTAACCCACTAATTCATATATAGAATGCATGTTCGTAGTTTCTCGTTTGTCTTTTGGTGAATGAAGGACAGCCTTGGGAGGAGATTTGTAGTCGAGGAACAACCGAATGCAAAGGGATCGACACCAGACGTAGAGTTTAAGGTAAGACTATCGGATCCCTATACTTTGTACTTTATACATGAATGTAGGGTATTGTCGGGATAGTTGTTAAAAGTAGGAGACTTTAGACGGTTAGCTTTGCCTGCACTTTAGAACCCTAGTGCAGTTTGTAGGGGGGTTTTCCCACTATAGCAGAATTGACGACCATACTGGGGAGCCTCTAGGGATTTTAGGGGATCTTTTTTGGGTGTCTTAATTGGTTTAATTAACTCGTTGAGTTCTCTGTAAGTTGCTGAGTCTTCAAGGGATTCTGGTTTGCCATACCAGTACTCCTTGCCTGGTCAGCTTGACTGTTAGTTTTTTTTTTTTGAGAAGTTACAAAGGTGTACGCGGCCTACAACGGGTCTGCACGTGTACATACAGGCCCTACCTTTGGACAACCCGTGTACATATGCAAGCTGCTTAAGTGTCAGTAGCGTGCCTATTTTAGGAAGCCTTTTTTCTTAAGAAGAGGCAGTCATCCTCTTCCCTGATGGAATTTTGACTTCTCAGGGGTTTCTTGATTTA
The DNA here is from genome assembly GCA_009831015.1 of Picea engelmannii. Classification (NCBI taxonomy): domain Eukaryota; kingdom Viridiplantae; phylum Streptophyta; class Pinopsida; order Pinales; family Pinaceae; genus Picea; species Picea engelmannii. The sequence continues at coordinate 49,086 of ML804372.1, forward strand.
GTACTGGTCTTTGTAGTTACTCTTTAAGCCTAGGTTTGACATCAATTTTCTTGTCTTTAAAAAAAAAAAAAAGATTTCTTGTGCTTCCTAGTTTTTTTAACTTATTTTTAGCTTAAAATTAAAAAATAAAAATGAGTTGCATTTTAAAAACAAATTCCCCCTCATGGCCGGGGTGGGGGGGCATGAATCATGTATTCATCAGTTTCTTTTAGAATATTTTGTTACTTCTGCTTTGATTGGAAGAAAATATAAAAAAAAAACTTATCTTGTTAGATCTCTTTCTTTCTTGGCATTTTCTTTGCATTGTTATTTGAAAAAGAAAAAGAAATTAGCATAGTGTTGTGTTTTCTTCTCATCTTAAAAGAATTTCAAAAGAAAAATAAGAAAGATAATACTCCTTTGCTAGTGTTCATATATAAGTTTTGTTTTTCGCAAGAGTCTTAACAACATCAGTTGCATTACCACACCCTTTTTGAGTAAATAAAGCCAGTAAAAAGAACGCTTGACTAAAATTAATCAGACTTCATGTTTGTAGGGTCCATCAACTAGACTAGGCTAGAGCCTTGGTTTAGGTTGGAGAGGAAACCATTCAAGGATATAAAACAAACATATGAGTCCGTGCTAGGGAGTGTAGAAGTCCAGTAACGTGGAATTTATCTGGTACCCCCCTCTAACAAAGGGGATAAACACAAGGTCGCGTGCGGAAAGGTAGTGGAGATAACCCCTCCAAAGCCGGACCAAGCGTAGTGGGGAATGCATATAGAGGACTTGTCTTGGGATTCCGTTGATCGCATTTTCCACGGAGCTTCATGTGTCTCGAATCCGTTCGAGGTCCTAAGTTGTCTTCTGAAACACTTTCTTTCGATACCCTCGATAGGTTTCGGTTTTGATACCCTACTCACTGTGGTCCACCCGACTGTTGACTGTACCCACCTGGTAATTGTTCACGAGATGGAAACCTAGTTGCCTTTATTTTAGGGACTTACACAGGTGACTACGAGGGAATACCATAGTACCTAAGGTAGACATTGGGCCACACTTTGCAAAGCATACCTAGAGGGTGCTTCCGTGTTCGAGTTGCACTTGCACCGGTAAGTTCCTCTAGTGTTGGCTGGCATAATTGTTCTTCCTACTAGTTAGTCGTTTTCTTGATTTTACTTTAGGAACTTTTAGTGTGTGATCTGTGATCCTTAGTTTTCCATAGTGAGTTAGTCAATCATGGATTTAGGTCTTTGACCTAGGGTGGTAGACCACCCACTCCACCGGTTGTGAGGACTTTTCAGTCTTCCACTTAGAAACGTGGAGCCGCCTTTTTATAGACATTGTTTTGATAACACTGGTTCACCGAAGTCAGTGTGTGAGACTTTTACGGACTTGAACGATCCTGCAAGGGGAGAACCTATGCATAAGATATTCATGGCTAAAGTTTCAGATGATACCAACCAAGGAACCCCTTTGCAAGGGGATTCTTATGCTTTTCCTTTTTTCAGAAACGTTGGTGTCCCTTTGATGGCCACTTTGTACATTCCTGGGTTGAATGTGGGACTACTGGTTTGGTTGGGTACCATTCCAAATGTCCCGAATTCCCTTGACGCTTCTCAGTTAAGAACCTTATGTCATAGGCACCATGTTGATGTCCCTTCATCAACAAAGTCTTCTCCTCTTCCTTCTCCCACGTCTGGTGAAAGTACAGTTACTAGTAACCGAAAGTCTAAACAAAGTAGAAAGAGGAAGAATAGGAAGAAAAAATCACCAACCTTTGCAAGTCATGTTGGAGATAGGTCCTCAACCTCTGAAAGTTATGTTGAAGACCAACACCTAGCCTCTGCAAGTCATGTTGGGGGCAATCACCCAGCCTCTGCCAGTCATGCTGGGGGCAAAAGTTTAGTCCCTACTAGTCATACTGGCAATAGGTCTGTAGCCTCTGTGAATCACGTTATTGACCCATCACCAACCTCTGCAAGTCACGTTGGAGATGTGAAACCAGCCACTGGCAGTCATGCTCGGGGCATTGATTCTATTGAGAAACCTAGATGGATAGGACGTAAACCTAAGTTCCCTCGTAAGCTTTGCAAGGGAGATCACCTTAATCATCTATGCCCTGGCATTCCAGAGGTACGAATATTGTGGTCCCTTTATGCAAGCTCTTATGATTCTAAGTATTTTGAGGTTTCCTCACAGTCCATTCAGTCTTTTGTTGATGAAGTGGTCATGCCGATGCAGTCGTCGACTGATCCCACTTCTCTTTTCGGGGGTGAAGTGCCTTTAGACCATGTAGTCTCGTAGTCTATTCATCCATTGGTTGAGAAAGTGGTCACGTTGATGCAATCTTCGGCTGATCCCACTCTTCTCTTGGAGAGTGTCGAGTCTACCAAAGTGGTCACACCGATGCAATCTTCAGCTGATCCCACTCCTCTTTTGGGGAGTGATGTGTCTACCGACTATGTTTTTAGCATTTCTAGTTCAGTACTTTCAGAACAAGGGGGCATTCCGCTCGTTCCGAGCACACCCCCTCCAAGCCCTAGGATGATTTCCTTTGATTGGAATGATATTGTTGAGCCTTGTCTTCCTTCTTCTGCATCTTTTCAAATAAGGGTTGAAGTTAATTCAACAAACATTTGTCGATGTATTATGGATGAAGGAACCTCTACAAGTATTTTATCCTCCTCGGTTTGGAAAGTCTTGGGATATCCCGAGCTTGTGTCTTCTTCGCATGAGTTGTTGGGTTTTGACAGACGTCCTAGTGAATATTTGGGGTTTCTTCCTCAGTTTCCTATCTCGTTAGGTGGGAAGACTGTCCTTGTTAATGTTATAGTGGTGCAAGGCCCATTAGATTTTAATATGCCTCTCGGGTGTGATTATGTATATGCTATGAATGTTGTGATGTCTACGCTTTTCCAAGTGATGCATTTCCCTCACAATGGAAGCATTGTCACTATTGGCCAGTTGGCATCTAATAATCACCATCCTAATTCATACTACCCCTTTACATGTTCCTAGTGTTCATGTAGACTCTACCCCACCACGGGTTAATTATGTTGTGTATTATCCTCGATGTTCAATTGCTTTTCAGTAGGAACCTGTACAATCATGTTTGTCTTCTCGAGACTTGGTCTCAACAATTGATCCATTGGTTTATCCAATGGGGGCATGGGAGCCCTTGCTTCCCCCTCTAGGTCCAAGTGATCTTGAGTCTCCTTCTGAGTATGATCTCGTTGTTTATAGATCCCAAAGCCCTCATGCTTGTGATTCTTTATTGATAGACTCTGTCAGTCCTAGACAGAGCCTCCATCGTCATATGGAGTATGGTTAGTTTACTTCACCCTTTGGGACCATCGACTCTCGTTTGTGTAATTTCTCGGATTTTAAATTGCCTTTAGATGAGGCTATCCTTGAAGCCATGACTATGGTTTCTATACCGTGGGAGGACTTACACCATGGTTTGTGTTTTCTTCCCTTTTGGGATACTTTCCAAGTTGACTATCGAAGAGACTCTTGGTCTGAGCCTAGTAGTGGGCTCTCCCTGAACCAGTTTCATACATGAGTCATATCCCTCTAGAGTCTTCTTTAATCCCTTTTCAAACTCTCTAAACATGAAAATATTGTCGAACGATCTTGTTGTCCTTCACGCTCCCCAAACTAAAATTTGAAGGCACGTCTGTCCGGCGGTAGTTTACCCCTTTTTCGGTTCAGATGATAAATTGTATGAATAAATGTATGCTCTAGGAACTTCGGTTCGCTAGAAGAGTATTCTCAGGTATAAGTTTAACCCTTTTTCGGGCTCGAGGGACTAAATTTACGAAAAAGGAACCCCCACGGAGTCTAGATTTAATCTCTTTTCAGACTCCCTAAAAGTGAAAAGATCGTCGAGTGAACTTGTTTCTTCACACTCGTTAAACCAGTCCAGAAGAACATCCATTACGAAGTCCATAGTTAAGCTCTTTTCAGACTCCTTAAAATTGAAAAGATCGTCGAGTGACCTTGTTCTTTCACACTGATTAATTGGTTCAAAAAAACATCTTCTGGCATGAGTTTACCCCTTTTTCCGGCCTGTAGATTAAGGAGGAAAAAGGTATACCTCAGGAGATTCATCTCGCCGAGAGAGTTCTCCTCAATAAATTTCACCTTTTTCGGGATAAGGAGACTAAATCTAGAAAAAGGCATCGAGTCCATAGCTAAGCTCTTTTCAGACTCCTTAAAATTGAAAAGATTTCCAAGTGATGTTGTCTTTATCACACTCGTTAAAATGATTTTGAATAGATGTTTTTTCAGTGATAATTTATCCCTTTTTCGAACTGACTAGACTATCTTCAAAAAAGGTACCCCAGTGGAGTTTTCTTTTGCGTTTTTTCGGACTCTCTAAAAATGAAAAACCACCGAGATTACCTTCTCTGGGCTCATTTAAAATTACATTGAAGGGCATTATCATTGTGTCCTATCAATCGCATTTTCATTCCTACATCTTTGGCCTAATGCCGACTCCATGTTTCTCTCAACTGAACCTGTGAAGCATGGCTTATACCCAAGCCTTATAACACTTTGCCTCTGCATCTTGACACCTTGACCCATGGAGGAATTTTTTCGAGTGTCCTTTTCCTACACATGTCTCCTTGCTCTGAGAATCAGTGTGTTTCTTGCGCTTGGAACTAGTATGTTTGCGACACTCGTTCCTCCTTTGTAACGTAGCATTCTTTTATTCTTTTTCAAGCTTTCAAAATATTGAAAAAGACAATATATATATATATATATATATATATATATATATATATATATATATATATATACCCCAAAAAGAGGATGGGAAAAGTATTTTATTTTTATGGCAGCACAATGAGTCGCCCTTGGAAAAAATACATCCTTTCATTTGTTCGTCAAGCTCTGGGATTTAATATGACCTTAGGAAGTTGTTCTCATAACATAGAGTTGTGTCTTCCTCCATTTGGTTATTCTTCCAAACATATGGAGAGTTTGTGTTGCCTCCTACATCGTGAACTTATGTCAATGTCATGTTGCTTGAGTCTCATCATTCATCATGCTATTGTCCAAGGGAAGTTTTACCCAACTTGAGTCGACCCTTTTGTAGTTTGTATCTTGTCCTCATTCCCTACCATCCCGAAAGTCCAATCAAAGTCTTTGTTTAAAATCAATGAAGTTCTCTGCCTGATCATTGAGATCCTTTTGTCTGTTCCCCGACAAGTCATCGAAGACCTCTGGGTAGTGAAGTCGTACACTCACATTACACTCCTACCCGAGTTTTGAAGATCTTGAAGTTGTTTCTCGAGCTCTTAAGGCCTCATCTCCAGCCATCAGGCGCCATTAGCTTCGTGAATATGGATACTATTCATTTATATCTTTCGATTTTGAGATGTAGATCCATTCTATACTGCGCGAAGCTACACTTTATATAGTTATATGACATGGATCTGCAGTGTATTTTATTGGCAACCATTATTTATTTCATCCCGAGCATGGGTATACCCGCCTCGGTGAGACAATTATTATTTTGCAGATGGAACCTCCCGAACTTTGGTCTCGGGTTCACTCGCTTCGTACATTAGTAAATTTTTTTGATGTATTTCGGCCATCAGATGCTCTTCTGACATCACACATTAGGGGGCATCTGTTATAACCTTAAATTTCACCACACATGCAGACCTGACATCAGGCCATCTTACTTACTAATTTTGCCAAGACAATACATAGCAACTCTTCTTAAAAACCAAATTTTTGAATATGTACGTGCCCTACACCACTACTTCCTGTGTATGTATGCTATCTGCATCACTACTTCCCATGTGCATACTCTAGTTGCACCATTACAACTCGCATATACCCACAAAATTTGAAAAAAATAAAAAAGTTGCAAAGGAATACAAGCTTTTGGGTAGTTTCCTAACCAATTGACTACCCATAGCCCATCACTCAACTGAATAATTATATTTTTGGTATATAAAAGAAGGTGTTGGGGTCCCATTCCAAAGAGAAGCATGAAAATAGTGAAACTCTACCCATTTCATAATCCCCCCTTGCCCCAAGAATTTGCAGCCACATCGTGAGTTTTGAGCCAGAATTCCCTATTCTAGCCCTTTTTCCTCATCCATAAGCCTATGCCCATTCTCTAGAGAGAAATGTGAGAGAAGAAGGATACGTGGAATCAGTTGGAGCTTGGTGAAGAGGAGCCCAGGACCGGGTTCAAGGAGCAGTCACCAATCTCATTTTGTAAGTGACTTTGTGAGATTAATATAAATAAGTACTTTTGTCGTCTCGCCATATGATGTGTTTAATTTGTATGTTTGATTTACATTTTGTTATGACATCTAACCCACTAATTCATATATATATTTCATTTTCATAGTTTCTCGTTTGTCTTTTGGTGAATGCAGGTCAGCCTTGGGAGGAGATTTGCATTCGAGGAACAACCGAATGCAAAGGGATCGACATCGGACACAGAATTTAAGGTAAGACTACTGGATCCCTATACTTTGTACTTTATACATGAATGTGGGGTATTGTCGGGATAGTTCTTAAAATTAAGAGACTTTAGACGGTTAGCTCTTCCTGCACTTTAGAACCCTAGTGTAGTCCATAGGGGGGTTTTCCCACTATAGCACTATGGCATTGATTTTGGGAGATTAGGGTAGAACCATCCCAAAAATTTCTCAAAAATGTAGTAGCTTGAAGGAAAGCTTCATCAATGTTGTTTCCCCCATTTCAATGGCCTCAACTCGAAAAATTTGGTTGAAGGGTGTTGGGCCCTTTGTTTTTGGGATAAGGAATCACACAAGTTTTGACTGAGTACGAGTTACACAAGATTCAGAAGAAGCTGGACAACAGAGCAAGAAAGAACAACAGAAATCAGTTGCGAAAGACAACGCGACACCAGCTATGAAACAATGGTTGCAACAAAACAAGAAAGTGTGCAAGCCGAGACGGAAGACACAACCTAGCTGATATATAGGGATGAACATGATTGTAAAAGGGGTTGGTTAGCTATTGATTTGGTTGGATTGTGATTAAGTTCAGTCCGATATTTCCCTCTTGGTGAGGGTGTTTTCAGTCGAGTCAAGCCAAGTCCCGAGTCTATAATTTAATCAACATATTAGTCTGAGAATTGGAGCTTTGCGACATGAGTCCAGAGCCAAGAGTATGTATAGAGCACTACTGTGTATTTCTGAGTCTGTAATTAAATAAATATTCCAAAGATAATATGAATAAGGACCTGAATTTTCAAAATATGATGTGTCTCTATGTGTTTTACTTATGCATTACAATACTTATTTATGGTTTATAAGTTCTACTTGATGGTTCTATGTTTAGATGCTTGTTCGCAACGTAAGTAGGTTCGATTCTTGCACACATAAGATTCAGATCTGTTCATGTCTCTTGTGCAAGATCAGGATGAGTCCTGAAGGTTCTGTGAATCCTCCTAAGTATTTTCCTTACCCTTCCTTATCTATTTGTCTCAGCAGTGCTTCGGGTGAGACTTCTTCTCTTTGGAGGAGATGAAAATTCCAGCGCTCTAGACTACTCGGTACCTTTTGTTGGTAACCTGAGAAGGACCCTGGTTTAATCAAATTTGTGTCAACAAAATGGTTCCATTGCCAGGACCTGCGTTAAAAGGGAACCTGTAGGGAGGATTCTTTCGCAGATCCAAAGATCTAGTATTGACCAATGGTGGGAAAGAAACTGTGATGCCTTCATATGGAAAGGAGTGGAACTGAGGGGAAAATCAGTGGAAGATACTCGTGAACAAGTCTTTTACTCAAAAATATTGAGCAACTAGTATGAGATTTTTTGGGTTAAGTTTTCAGAAGAGCTTTTCCACTAGATAAAGAGGCTCCCTGAAGCTCCAGAGTTCTAAGAACAAGTCAAGTTGATCTGTGCTTGGGACACCGAAAATCTAGCAACACTTCATCTGTTGGATTGTCCAGTCATGCAGGTGATTGATTTTTGGGTCAGTACCACATTAGAAGGATATATTGTCGAGTTTGCAGTTGAGAACCACCAATATTTGTCATGTGTAGAGGTTATTTTCAAGAAATATGCAAGGGATATACTATTGAGAGAAATCCGCCTGTGGATTAAGGTTTTCTGGATGGAAGAGGGGATGATGACTATGTCCCCGATTGAGATGGTAGCGTAAACACCCTCACTTGGGGTAGGGTGAGGCTGCAGTAGAGTCATGGCTTGAGAGAGGGGAAGGGTTCTTTGAAAAATGGGGGGGAGACAATAAGAAACAGACTCAAGATATGAGCGAGCCTTGAAGAGAGCTTCCATAGTTGAGAAGTGGCAGCGTGGAAAGATCAAGAAAGCTGCAAGACAGTCTGAGAAGTTGAGGAAAGAAGTCGGATCAGGAGAAGTAGAGGAGAGATAGATGGAAGAGTTGCTAAAGATGAGAAGATAGCAAAGACTGGACAGTCAAATATTAAGTGAGAGAGAAGTGTAGAGAGAAAGAAGTCCCCAGGAGGTTGGACAAGAAGGAGAAGGTGTAGACGTAAGAGAGGAATAAGCTGACATTAATATTGAATAAGAAAGAGAATATTCTTCCTCGATAATAGGAGAGATCGGGAATCTAATCGAAGAGATTGTTCCAGTGGAACAAAATGAGACCGCCCAGACCAAAGAAAACCACCCCGAAGCCAGTGGCGCCAGCCCCAAATCACCCAGACCCCAAGTGTCTTCTATACAAGTGGTAAGTTCGATACTACCTTCTCATGCTAGTTCTATTCCAGTATAATTAGTTAGTGAGTCACAACCAAGAAGTGTGGGTGCATGGAGGATATTGGGATCCCCTCGTAGATCGCAAGCATGACCATTAGGGTTTATATTGATAAGAACAACAAGATCAACAATGGATGGCCATGCAGGAGGTTTGATTTCCTGATACCAAAATTTTTGTGTAAGGGAGATGAAGATGTTGAGCAACACTGGTTCTTGTGTGAAGCAATCTGGAGATCCAGAGGGACTCCGGATGAAAATAAGTTGGTTGGGTTCCAGAATACCTTGAGAGGTCACACTCATGCATATCATTGAGCTAGGAGTGCCAGGAATGCAAGGTTAAGCGTTCACTCTTGGCCAAGTACGGACAAGGTTCATAACAGAGTTCAAGCTACCTCAGTCAGAACAACAGGCTATGTCTGAGTTGCGCGAGATCCAACAACGGGAAGGTGAATCAACCTAGGAATACAACCATAAGTTTAAATATGCTATAGGGAGGTTGGCACATCCAATCCATGAGGAACATCAAAGGGAATGGTACATTCAGGGATTCCCGCCTCTGACTCGGATTCCGCTAATGCAACAACGAATATCCACTTTAACAGATGCCTTGGAACAATCGATGAATATTGAAGCCATGGCGGGTTACTCTGGGAGCTTGAGAGTGACCAGACCCCCAATAGATGTGAATCTGGCACAACTACAAGGAAAAATATTGGTGCTTACAGAAAATATTCAAGAGCTGACGATACCCAGACCAGGACGACCATAGGTTTGGTGCATCGGATGTTATACAAAAGGAAATCTAGTGAACAAATGTCCACGAATAAGGGGAATGGGACCTCCTCAGAATCCGATGGTAACCCCACTAAGACCCACAGGAGGATTTGCGCAAGTGTCTATGAACTTACCATTCCATAACCCCACCCTGTATCATGCTTTTTCAGGAGGCCAAGCAACACCAACGACTGAGTATTTTGAAATCTGTCGAATCCATGGGCATGGGCCAAGACAATGCCCCATTATGCAGAAAATTTGACAGTACCAAATACAATACATTGTGAGTTGTGCACATCTACCACACATAATACCAATCAATGTAAAGCATTGGATGCACTTACAGACATGTTAGATCGAACAAGATTAAGGGTGAATGAAAACCCTTAGGGACAAGGAAGAGGTCGAAGAGGTGGAGCCGGAGGAGACTTTAGAGGAGGAAGAACTGGGGGAAGAGGGCCAAGAATATTTTGTAACTATGATGAGCAAGGTCACATGGGTAAAGACTGTTCTCATCCAAGGCGACCATGGTTCTCTCACTGCAGAACCAATGGGCACGCAACTGAAGACTGCCCATAATTAATTACAAAATGGGAAGATATGGTACGACAATGAAGAACTAACCTCATCAGTTCATAAATCAAGAGAGTTATTAAGGGACAATTTCCCAACCTTAATATCATTACTCGAGGAGGAGCGAAGAAAGGAGATGATACTGATACTCTACCTCAGATCCAAAAAGCAGCACCTAAAGAATACATGTACGACCCTCTAAAACAAAAGTTGTTCTTTAAAGATGCCATAAAAGTATTTCAGAATATTCCTAGCCCTAAGATGTGAGAGAAATCCCCACAACCTATTGTTTATCCTAAGATGGCGCAAGTCCCTGATTCACCCCCTACACCTAGAAACCCTGTAGTCATACCGAGACAATCTGAGCAACCTCAAAATGTAGTTGACCTTTGGTTTCAATTATTCTTTGACATTCTGGGGAATGATCAACTAACAAAAAAGTTGCGCAATGCGCTATACCTAGTTTTAGGGAACGAATAACCCCTAGAAGCAAGAATAAGGGCTAATATTCTTGAGAAGAGTACTCAGAGAGTGCAGAGAAGAAAAGTATGAACTGGAAAAGAATGCAAATTGGTATCTCAATTAGATGAATTTGAGATTAAGGATGTCATGTTGGACCTAGAATTTGATGTGAACATTCTGCCTAAGAAGACCTGGGAAGCCTTAGGAAAACCTAGGCTGACATATTCCCCAATTCAATTAAGAATGGAAAACCAATATTGTATCTTCCCCATAGGAATACTGGAGAATGTGGAAATAGATGTTGCAAGAGTAAATACAATGGTTGACTTTGAATTCATTAAGATCATGGGAGATAATGACCCTTGCCATGCACTACTTGGCATTGATTGGGCCTATGACAACTATGCAATAATCAACTTAAAGAAAGACACCATGACCTTTGAGGCTGATGGAATCAAGGTAGTTCAACCTTTGGATCCATATGTAGGACCCAGGTATACAGAGCCAACACAAAATAATATGGAGGGCGAAGCCTTGGACCAGTTGTACACCGTAGCAGTAGGAACAAGAGACGATTATATAAATCCTACTGTTGATGGATCAGTAAGTTGTAGAAGCATACAGTCAGTAGATGAAGATTCAAAATTGGATTTTGACATTTGGAAACAGGGTTCGAATGAAAGATTCTCAAGAAGATGCACAACTGTCAGAGTAACCAGATGGGTTTAGACCGAAGTTAGAGAACACCCAGTACATGATGTCACCTTAGAACTAGACAATTTTCTGCTCAGCATGGGAGAAAAGGTAGTAGAAGATCAAAGAATATCGATACTAGATGTAGCTTTTTAGGACACCCCTGCTAGATGGTGGGCTAATCATAAAGCCTTACTCAGAACTTGGGACGATGTGAAGCAAGCTATCAAGTATAGGTTCTAGAATAAGGAGCAGCTATATTCAGATATGCAGATGGATATCCAAGTTGCGCAACTGTTCAACAGAGAATCAGATCCTAGAGTGCACATTGAACAATGTGCGACACAGTGGCAAGATGTGGGAATACCCTCTCACTTATGGGTTCAAGTATTTCCCCACTCTCTAGGTCCAATCCTGAAATATTGGTTCATACATAAGGAAATTAGAAGACAAACCAACGAATGACAAACACTGGCAACACATTTTTGCAAGGAATTCTCATTTACAAGTAAGCATCCTGAGCTTGAAGTAGTCCTGCAAATTACTAAAGAATTTATTTTTATAGATAATGGTAATCATAAATCAAACTTACTGGTATGTGCCAAACATAGCCAATAACTTCAGACTAACCTTCACCTTCCCTCAACTGATAAACCTATAGAATGCTATCAGATTAGCAGGGATTCAGAAAGACTAGATGACTTAGAGGAATTGAGAAACCTAGCCATCAAAGAGACAAAGGGAAATAGAGAAATCTAGAACACCATACCCAGCCAAACTGATATCTCCTACAATCACCCATTAAAATTGCACAAAATCAATATAGGGACCATAGAGAAACCCAATATAGCTATGGTGGGAGACTACTGGGATGAGAAAACCAGTCAAGAAATATAGATTTTGCTGCGGAAATATGAGGATTTGTTCCCAGAGACATTTTCAGAGTTAAAGGGAATCAAAGGAGTTATGGGAGAAATGAAAATTGAATTGAAACTAGGATCCAAGCCTGTGAGACATAGACCATACCGTCTTAACCCTAGATTAAAAGAGAAGGTTAAGAAGGATATAGATAAGATATTGGAAGAATGACTCATTTTTGTAGTAGAATAAGCAGAATGGGTCAGCCCAATAGTTATTCAAAGCAAGAAAGGCACATAGGATATTAGAGTATGTGTAGATTATAGAAACCTTAACTCTGCCTGTGTGCATGACCCTTTCCCAACACCTTTTACTGATAAGGTGCTAGAATAGGTTGTGGGGAAGGAAGCATACTCATTCACAGATGGATTTTTAGGGTACCACCAAGTCAGGATTGTCAAAGAGGACAAAAAGAAGACCACATTCATAATAGAATGGGGATCTTTCGCATACAATCTGATGCCATTTGGCTTAAAAAACACCCCTGCAGTTTTCTCCATGATTGTAATAGCAACTTTTAGAGAGTTCATTCACAAGTTTATAGACGTCTATATGGATGATTGGACAATATATATCCTGCTAAAGGAACATGTAGCACTGCTATGGCTAATGTTTGACTGATGCAGAGAATTTTAGATCTCATTGAATTTCAGAAAGTGTATCTTCTATGTACCACATGGGAATTTGTTGGGCCACATAGTCTGACAAGAAGGAGTATTGGTAGACCCAGACAAAGTTGCGTTCATTGTGAATATGCCACCACCTACGAGTGTTAAACAGTTGCACTCCATGCTGGGACACACAGGTTACTATCACAGGTTCATCCGAAGATATGCCAACATTACTGCACCTCTGGAAAACCTACTGAAAAAAGGTGAAACGTTCCAATGGACTCCAGAATGTGATAAAGCATTTGAGACACTCAAGCAAAATCTCAACACAACATCGATTTTGATATTCCAAAATTGGGAGAATGAATTTCATGTCCATGTTGATTCTTTAGGAATTGCCTTAGGAGCTATCTTAACGCAACCTAGAGATGGAGCTATGGATCATCCTATCTATTTTGCGAGTCTAAAGTTGTCGCAAGTAGAGTGAAAATACACAACGATAGAAAGGGAGGGCTTAGCCATGATTTATGCTTTGCAAAAATTTAGACATTATTTGTTAGGTTCTCATTTCAAGTTGTTTACTGATTATTCTGCATTGAAATATCTAGTTAACAAACTTGTGTTGGAAGGGAGAATTTGTAGATGGTTGCTGTTATTTCAAGAATTTTCCTTTGAAGTTATCATTAAGCTGGGAAGATGCAACGTAGGACCTAATCAACTGTCCAGATTAGAATCAGGGGAAAGTGGCAGAGCAATAGACGATTAGCTCCCAGATGCAGACTTGTTCCGGGTTGAGGCCATACCGAAGTACCTGGAGGACATCATAGTCTTATTAAGTACAAAGGATTTCCTAGAAACATATTCCGAAACCCAAAAATTCCACATGGTTGTTAGAGCATCAGATTACCAGCTGATTGTCGGACAATTGTATAAAATGGGACTAGATAGTATCCTCAGAAGATGTGTCCTGGATCATGAAAGACAAGATATACTCTGGGAATGCCACAATGTATTTGCAGGAGGTCACGTAGGAGGAAAGTCCACTGCACAAAAATTTATACAAGATGGAATTTGGTGGGAAAAACTCTTCAAAGATGTAAAGGTATACGCTAGATTATGTGATGTTTGTCAATGAGTGGGTAAGCCGTCATGGAGAGATGAAATACCATTGTAACTAGTTCGATCTCTACAATAATTTGAGAAATGGGCAGTTGAATTTATTGGACCAATCAACCCCACAACCAAGCATTCAAAGGCTAGGTACATGATCACCGCAACTGACTACCTTACACGTTGGGATGAAGAAACAACTGTTCAGTACTATTTGACCAATACTACTTCCAGGTTCATCTTTGAGAATATTATCACTTGTTTTGGATGTCCTAGGATCCTAACTAGTGATCAGGGAGCTCATTTCATTAGTAGCACTATAGCAAATCTTACAACAGAGTTCCTGATCCAACATCACAAAAGAAACCCCTACCACATGCAGGAAAATGGAACAATAGAAGCATTCAACAAGATTCTTGAAAGAGGGTTGACGAAGGTTTGTTGCGCAAATAGGTAACATTGGGATGACAGAGTCCCAATAGTACTATGGGTTTACAGGACAACCAAAAAGAAACTCCACAGGTACACACCGTTCCAACTAGTTTATGGGAAAGAGGTAGTGGTGCCTACATAATTCATCACTTCAAGTTTGTATATTACACAGATCACACATATGTCAAAGGAGGAATTAGTTGCGCAGAGACTTATGGAGTTACAAGAACTCTAGAAGACTAGATTTATAGAAGACTTCCATCATTCAGTTGAAAAAGAAAGACACAAATCTTGGCATGACAGGCACATTAAGACCAAGGTATTTACACAAGGAGACAAGGTTCTACACTAGGATAGTCAGTACCAGAAGCATCATGTCAAGTTGCACATGCATTGGTTAGGACCATTAATAATTGCGGAGATCCAAACCTCAGGAGTAGTCAGACTCACGCAACTGGATGGTATGCTATGGCCAGGATGGGTGAACGACGCTCACCTGAAGCCCTATATGTCTCAAAACTAAGAGAAAGGGACTGTTTCTCTAGTCCAAAGGAGCATGTATAATAGTTATATTTGAGTTTTCTGAAATTTTTGTAAATTCAGTTAATAAATTCAATGTGCACAGTGTTGCGCCATGACACATAGTTCATTTTCCATTTAAGTGTTGTTTGATACATAACTAATGAATCAACAGTGAATGATCCAAAGAATAAGAGAATCCATTAATGAAAATCATTAATATGATGAGGAACCCCTTTTGTGGTTGGAGGGAGAATGAACCCGAATGCGATCTGAGTCCATGTGCCACACGAACTCGGTCTAGTCACAACCTTTATTGCCATCACGGTACCCCGTCTGAATTCAGTTAAGCCATAAAGCTGCGATACACAAAGATTCCATCGGATTTCACACCGGGATTCCCACACGTCAAACAGAAAGGTATGAAACCAACCACATCCCTATCCCACTCACGCAAGTAAATACCATAATTGCCCAATAGGATTTAACCCGTTAAACCGTCCCATCAGACAAATCAGATCCAGTTGCGTCCATACGGTCATGATGAACAACAATTATTGCTAAAAATTTTTGTTAAGCCAAGTATAAGGCTCTAAGAACTTTCCCGAGAATGCATCATTTTCAAAGACCATATCCATTTCATAATTTGGTAGAGCGAACCAGCCTGTACAATTGTGAAACCCATAGTCGTGACCTTAGTCCTTAGCTTTCCGTAGAATTTGTGATAACTCAGAATCCACAACGCCGAGAGCCACAACAAGCCGAGGCGCCATGTCTAGAGATGTGGTACCAGACGAGCCCTACGACCCCCGAGTCAAGGTCATGGGTGATCTCAAAGGGAAGGTGGAGCATGTTAAGCTCCTCGATCTTGACCTAACAGATCCAATTTTTTTCCCCCAGATGAACATAGATGTCTTTTGGGAGATGACTCTAGATGAGTTAGGAGGCATGAAATTCAAGCCAAAACCAAAATTTGTTAACTTGTTCAATTTGACCATCATGAACCTTAGATACCTACCAGTATTCGGTACCACTGGTGAGGTTGTACGGTGCACAAAATTTCTGATAAGTAAGGTGCATGACAAAAGTCTCTAGTTGGATAAGCGGTATCCAATCCATGCTGAAGACATCCATAAGCTTACTAGACTTTCCTTTGAAGGAGAATATGTGTTGAAAGGATTCTAGGGTCCTGGTAAGCAAAACAAAAAGAAAGGAGAGCTCATCCTGCATGAAAAATTCAACACAAAGAGGGGGAGATGCACAACAGTAATCGACCACATATTACCAGAGATAGTCTGGACTAGTTGTTACATCATAGCCAACAAATTATGAGATCACACTACAAGGGAAAATGCATGCTAGATGCATTATCAGTAGCAGACTTTTGCACCAACGATGTTGTGTTCAATTGGTGTAGTTACCTTCTGGAGGAACTACTAGTGGCATGCGAGTAAGCGCAGAAGAAGGGAGGAACCTTCACCTATGGATATCTGTTGCTGGAATTCGCAATGTTCAAGTGGAATCCACCTATAGGAAGAGCGCCGACACTAACAGATAAGGGGTGCATGGTGAAGATGTTCAAGCCCTGACAATACAGGTCAGATTCAGAGAATGCAGTCTTCAACACCGCAACATTTGCTAAGTGGTATAACGGCCTGGTAGACGCAACATAGAGGCTGCGTATTCTGAAAGAGATCCTCAACTGCAATATGAGAAACATTTCCTTTAGCATGAACCGACACCATACGTTTGTATGGACAAAAAATGTTAGCAGGGAATATTTCCATACAAGAATGTTGTCATTCTATCTCGACGAGGAGGCCTTCGACAAAGAAGTAATGTCATGGCCATGATTCAAATGCAACCTACGAAAGTTGGGGATGCACTATATTCTTCCTGTGAAACTACTGAAGAAGAAATACAAAGAAGAAGGGGCAGGACTGAGCTCAGACCCAGAGCCACAGAAGCAAAAATCTCCAGCACAATCAGACTATGAGGAGGAAGACGAGACACAACCATTGGAGCGTAAGAAAAGAACGCTACCAACCCTCCATCAACTCCCAACTAATTCTGTGTTGTCAGGTGAGGACGTCAACCAGATCCTGAGTGTTGTGTTCATTAACAAACTAATGGTGAATAAGCCTAGAACCAAAGTTTTGATGAATAAACCTCTGAACCCCCAACCCATTGCATCTGCCATCCCCTGCACCTGCCCAACGGTCAAAGAAATCCCCATCATCCACATACAGGACGACCCTGAGCTTGAAACATTTCCATCCATAATCATCACTGAGCACCCTCCGTCATCACCACAACCGCATTCACCAACCCCAGAAACCACCAATCCACCCCAGATCACAAACCCAGAGACAATGCAACTCGATCAGCCAGAGTAAGCATAGCGAAAAATCCAAGAAATAACCCAAGAGTTTCCTAAGCCGATACCAGAAGTTTCTGGTCCAAACCCCAAAGTACCAGAGCAAAGCATGGAATTGACCAGTCCGAACCTAGACATCCAGGAACAATAGACCGAGCCTTCAACGTAAGGAAAAGACACCTAAATTGTGGAGGATCTGCAATCCTAAAGCAACCAACAAATCCCGTCACTGGCCAAGGGTGAGGGTTCCCAAGAAATAACAACACAGGAAGAAGATGCAACAAAAGAGAAGAAGATACCAGAGGCTCAGAAGGAACCATAATCAATAACCGGGCAGAGTGTGACATCCGTGTGCGAACAGATGGAGAGGGTTCTTCAGAACCCTCAACAATACACATAACTTATGCAACTATGCATAGCCAGAACATAGGTTCTAACTCTCTTGCCCTTAGCGCTAAGGTTGAGTATCACACCAGGACCATCGACAAAGGATGAGGTAGAGACCCGCTCGGAGCATTCAATGGCCAGTGGACTTCCACTGCAGACACGAGCACCCATAAATGCATCCCCTTCATTTTTTGACTTGGTACAGTGGCCAACGCTGCACTTATTTGGACTGGTTAGAGAATCAACTGATCAAATGGATAAAATGATCCAGCAGGTTGAGAGGTATTCCAAGTTCATGAGGGAGGAAGTGTTCCTTGCGCAATCATCAAGACAATAAGAAGAACAGGCCAATGCCCAGATTGAGCACAGACTAGAAAGAGTGCAAGAAAAGCTTGCTAAAGCCTGGATGAAGATTCGCAAGGTCGCATCCCAATTGCCTGAAGCCAGTGATGTAGGTGAGCTAGAGCATCAGATTGAGCTGCTCCAAGGAGAATGGACACAAATCACCACTTGTGCTGAGCATTTGGAAGCACAGTTATGAAAGACTCAGCAAGAAGCAGAGAAACAACCTTAGAGCTACAAGATCAAATGCATAATATAGTACTACAAGGCAACAATGCCCGAGCAACACTACACACGTACGCAAAGGAATGCACAAAGATTTACAGGGAAGTTAGTGATTGGATGGGCATCATCGCTCGACGCAACCAGGTCTTGGAGGAGGTACGCATCAAGATCGATCTGTTGAATCAAGAAGTTGTGGCCACGATGGATTTGATGGAGCAACAACATAAGTTCGACCAAATCCAATAGGCGAACAATGAAATGAACGCACTCTTTGAGGCACAATCCGTATAAAAGAAAGAGCTGCAAGAATTTCGACCCGTCATTCAGACAATGTACATGCATATGCATCAAGTTGATGCAACAACAAATTCTGAGTGGAACTTGTTGGTTGTGTCCAAGCCAAAGGGGTGTAGTAAAGAGGCGACTCAACATTTTGTTGCAGAGGCATCACTCCTCGCCAGGAAGTGGCAGGATAAAGTTGGAAACTTTCAAGGAGTGAAGGAGTGAGCCTTAGAGTTGGTCCCTTCATTTGAAGAGGAAAAAGAAGAGAAATCACAAACAAAAGAGCAGAAGGAAGAAGAAAAGGAGGACAAGGGAAAATAACATATGCTCCTGGAATCTGTGAAAGAACCAAGCACTTGACTCGAGGGCGAGTCAAGAGTTGTGGTCGGAGCCTGTTGGGCCCTTCATTTTTGGTATAAGGAATCACACAAGTTTTGACTGAGCACGAGTTGCACAAGCTTCAGAAGAAGATGGACAACAAAGTAAGAAAGAGAAACAAAAATTAGTTGCGAAAGACAACACGACACCATCTAAGAAAGAATGGTTGCAACAGAACAAGAAAGCGTGCAAGCCGAGACATAAGACACAACCTATCTTATATATAGGGGTGAACATGATTTTAAAAGGGGTTGGTTAGCTATTGATTTGGATGGATTGTGATTAAGTTCAGTTCGATCTTTCCCTCTTGGTGAGGTTGTTGTTAGTCAAGTCAAGCCAAGTCTCGAGTCTATAATGTAATCGACATATTAGTCTGAGAATTGGAGCTCTGCGACATGAGTCCAGATCCAAGATTCTGTACAAAGCACTACTGTGTATTTCTGAGTCTATAATTAAAGAAAGATTCTGAAGATAATATGAAGAAGGACCTGAATTTTCAAAATATGATGTGTCTCTATGTGTTTTACTTATGCATTATAGTACTTCTTTATGGTTTATAAGTTCTACTTGATGGTTCTATGTTTAGATTCTTGTTTGCAACGTAAGTAGGTTAGATTCTTCCACACATAAGATTCATATCTGTTCATGTCTCTTGCGCAAGATCAGGATGAGTCTTGAAGGTTATGTGAATCCTCCTAAGTCTTTTCCTTACCCTTCCCTATCTATTTGTCTTGGCAGCGCTTCGGGTGAGACTTATTCTCTTCGGAGGAGATGAAAATGCCAATGCTCTAGACTACTTGGTACCGTTTTTTGGTAACCTGAGAAGGACCCTGGTCTGATCAAATTTGCGTCAACAAAGGGTTGTGTTTCTAAAGAAGATAAAAATCCTAGACTTGTTATTTTGAAGGAGGTCATTGAATTTTAATGATATATACAATGACATGACTTAATATGTTGCTTCATTGGTTTATTTATACAAGAGAACATCTTGAGAAAATGCATATCAATGAATTGGAGAGTGAAGGGTTTGATTGATCTTCATTTGGGTGCAAAACGTTTCTTAAGAGAATCATTTGTTTTACTGAAAGATCGAGAGGTCTTTGAAGTGGATCCTTATTTTATAAACTCAACAAGGATCCGTATAAGCTATTGGATGCCCCATTTTAACCCAGAAAAGGAGGATCTCACTAAGTGTCATAGAATTATTTGGTCATCACTAACCATTAATGACCCTTTTGGCCAAGATATTTTCTCTGGACAATTTTTGCTCAACACAAAGCAATTTAAAAAGGATTTTTTTTACCTTGTATATGCACTTTTCCTCAATGAAAGAAGTGTACATATGCTCTTTCCCTTCAATCAAGGTGTGCATGCATTCGAAATATTGCAAAAAATAATAAGTGCACATTAAGTGCATGCTCCTAAGAGGGAATTATGGGTTTCATACATTTGTAGAGTCGTAATTTATGTTGCCAGTGAACTTAACCAACGTCTAAGAGTATAATGGGGTTCATATGTTGGAGAAGGGGTAAATTACCATCTTAGTATCCTTATGTTGGAGCATTGCATTGAGAATTTATCCTTGTATTTTATGGAATCCATTCCCTTCTACAGAAACCCTTGTTTTTGAAGTTGATTCTCTTTGTCAGAGTCGAGACCTAAATTCTTGTTGATTTTTTCATTTACATATAGTTGAGGATTTTGGAGTGGAGTTGAAGTATATAAGTGGTCAATTCAAGGAGGAACTTGGGCTCTAATGATGAAGGTGTTTGCGACATATTCATGTATTATATTATTATTATTATATTTTGATTTAGTATAAAGATCTCACTCCCCCCCCACAAAAAATCATTGTGCACTTCATTTAATTAATTATTGTTGATTAAATGATTTATGGAGGAATTGGTTACCTGAAATTAATTAAGACTATTTAGTTATAAGTGGTTACTTGATTTTTCATATGCTTATTATTCTTGATTTTTGTACTTGATTGTTTGAGGAAGGTTGTGTTTTTTACTGTGTGCATATTTGAAAAGGAGTTTGGAACATTGAGACATTCAATATTAATCATGAAACACAATAAAAGAGTGTAGCCAACTAGCTAGAGGTATCCTTCTTCATACATTCTTGTTCGCATTGACATATATAATTGATCTTGAAAGATAGTTATAATATCTTTTATTTTCTCTACCATTGATTTGACCCTAGTTAGTGGAGGAATATTCCCTATCAAAGAATTGGGGACTCCATTGGGGAACAAATCCATTAGTTCTTACTTTTAAGGTTTCATTTCTTTGTTTTTCCACCTTGGAATTGGAATCAGTTAGTTAGTGTTGTTGGGGAAAAACACCCTATGGACTAGCAAATAGAATTCAGACTTTTCATGCAGATATGACCGAATAGAAATTACTTTCTACCTTCATCCCTAGATTTAAATCCCCTTTTCTTAGTAAATGCATGGAAATATCAACTTACCTCGTTATCGGCGTTTGATGTCGATCCTCCGTTGTGCTTGATTATTTGTTCACAATACTCCTTCCAAAACTGACCTGCATTCAAGATGAGCAACAACTATGCATGCATACTACTTATATACTAACGGGTTAGAAATCAAACATAAACTAATTAAACCATAAAAAGTTCATGAATTGGGACGAGAAAAGAACTTTCTTTATTACTTTCGAATGAGTCAACTTACAAAAGTTGAGACCGACCACTGCTCCTTGAACCTGATCCTGGGCTCCTCTTCTTCTGTCCTTCAACTGCTTTGCTTTGAATCTCCTTTGGCATTAGGCAAGGCTAAAGGGTTGGGACAATGGGACTACGTAAATGGGCAGAGTTTCTTTGCTATCTTTTTCCTTTTTTCAAATGGTACCCCCTACCCCTTATTTTATAGGCTGGAAGGAGCTAGGTATTTGGACGAACCCTTGGCCATGCATGGCTGGGAGTTTCAGTTAACTCACCCATAGATTTTTGTTACGTCGACAACTTTCCTTTTTTCATTCTTTTGTCAGTCCACGTGGGATGTTTTGGGTCAGTCAGCGTGTACACGCATGCAGTAATGGATTAGGGCACGTGGGACTTTATACAAGAGGATTTTGAAAGAGTTGTTCAACAGTGCTTTGGCAAATAAGGGATATGAGTTGGCCTGATACCAGGTAAGCATGTGTGGTGCAATTTAGGGTTATAACAGATGCCCCCTAATGTGTGAGGTCAGAAGAGCATTTGATGGCCGAAATACATTACCAATCTTTACTGATGTGCTGAATGATTGAGCCCAAGGATCAGGAACCAGGAGGTTCCGTCTGCAAAAGAACAAATGTCTCACCGAGGTAGGCATACCCATGCTCGGAATAAAATAGAACCATGGATACCAATCAAATACACTGTAGATCCATGTCAAATAACTATAAAGAGTAGATGAAAACAATACATAGCGGAGCTACATCTCAAAATCAGAAAGATATACATATATAGTATCCATCTTCCAGAAGTTGATTCGACCTAATGGCTAGAGATGAGATCTTCAGAGCTTGAGAAAAAATTTCAAAATCTTCAAAACTCAGGTAGGAGTGTAATATGAGTGTACGACTGCACTACCCAGAGGTCTTTGATGGCTCGTCGGTCATGGACTTGATAATCTTGATGATCAGACTGAAGGATTCAGTGATTTCGAACAAGGACTTGATTGGATGTTCAGGGTGGTCGGGTATGCGGACAAGAGACATATTGCAGAGGGGCCGACTTAGGCTTAGTGACAAACTTCCCTTGGACAATAGCACGACAAATGATGAGACTCAGGCAGCATGTATGTTAATCATAAGTCTACGAAGCAGGAGGCAATGCAAACTCTCCATATGTTTGGAAGAATAACCAAATGGTGGAGGACACAACTCTATATAGTGAGAAAAGCTTCCTAAGGTCGTACTACATCCCATAGTCTGATGAAAAAATAGATAGATGTGATTTATCCAAGGGCGACTCATTATGCTGCCAACAAAGAAAATACTTTTCCCTTCCTCTTTTTGGGGTGTATTTGATTTTTTTGTTCTTTTCACTAATTGTGGAAAAAGAATAAAGGAATATTACGTTACAATGGAGGAACGAGTAGTGAAAACATACAAGTTCAAGGCACAAGGACAAGACTAATGTTCTAGTAAAATGATACTTGGGAAAAATCCTCCGGTGGCTATTTCAGGATTAATCCGTAAGTGCGGACACAAACCGATCTCCCTAGATCCACCTGGATCTAGAACAAAGTAGGATAGAATAATACCCTTTCCCTAGATTTAGACTATTGAATGAACTAGGAGGCAAGAATCATGAATGTACCTTATGATCGCTTCCTTAGGTATTTGTTTTTCCAGCTTCGCTCCAATGCTCTTGTGTCGTCCAGACCACAACAGTACAAACCAATCGAAGTGAAGACAACTCAATATATTCAACAATTAATCTATACATATGATCAAGGAGTTATGTAATAAAGTGACATTAGCTTTATGGGAAAGGGACATATTACTGTATTAAATTGATAGAAAGAAATGAATACAACTTGAGCCTTGATGTTGCAAACCTCCTTTCGATGGCTCCTGGCTCTGACACACACACTTGCTCACTTGTATGAAGAAGATCAACCACTTTTGATAACCTTGCTGGAGTTCTTGGCTGCTGTAGCATCAGTCCTTCACACAGTCATTCACTAATTCTCCAATAAATCTCTTGCTAGTTTGATTCTAACCTTTTCCATGAGAATACCCTTATTTTATAGGAGAGAATGAATTAGTTACTTGGATAGGAATGATTCCAAAATATCAGGAAAGCCATTACTTAGATAACCATTCAAATGCCATCTCATCCTTCTAGAAGATTCCCTTCTAGAAGCTTCGAGAATTCATCCTTTTCTCTTCTTTGGAAAGTGTTCGCACCCTAGTAGTTAGGCACAATGGGAAMTTCTCGCACCCTGGCTTAAGGYAGCCTGYGAGAATCATGCATTCTCGCAGGAAAATGTATAGGTAGCCTGCGAACCTTCCTCAAAACTGTGATTTCTGGAAAGAGATGAAGGTAACTTTTCTCAGAAAAAAGTTCTAATGAAGAGCCTGAATACACCATTATCAATTCATCATCATGACGACCAGAATTATGGATAACAGAATGCCCCCCAAAGTATGAGGTTGGAACTAGTGACAGCCGATAGACTTTGTAAGCTACATGTGTGTATTGAGAACCAGGAGCACATCTACTCGGAAACCTGCGAACAACCAAGCATCTGCAGAATATCATATAGACCAATTCTGAGGTAGGCATTCCCATACTCAGATCACAGACTGATGACATCATAGACATGGGTCATGGCCACCAATCATACACTGTGGATCCATGCCATCAAAATATAGCATAGCCACCTGAATACACTGTGGATCTATGCAAAAAGTTTCAAATCAAGACGACATAGCCATGAAACATACACAGTGGATCTATGTGTCATAAAGTATACATACTCCATCGCAACCTGGAATTCAAAGATAAAATCCAGGGTCTTCAATCTCATCGCCCAAAGTACGAATCTAGCCATGTGATTACATGTGTTGAAGTCAAACATGGTAGAAACCACTTGATTACCGATCATTGATGAAACCGTTAACAAGTGCGAGGGAAATCACCATTTATGTCAATGACTCCCAAGGTGCCATAGTACAATCCATCGACTGTGAATAAATGAGTTGATGTCGAACATCCGATGGAATATTTCGATCAGGGGTCAATGATGTAAACCCACTGTCGAAAGCGAGGAAACTTGCCATTGAGGCATGCAAGCTCCAAGGTACTAAATAATTTCTAAGTCTTGATCTCGGATAATGAGCTGAAGTCGACGGAACAAGACTCGTCACAGGAGGGCCTTGATGTATCCCCCATCAATGACGCGAAATGAGTAACAGAGTTTGAATGTGAAACAGAGCATGTTGCAATTGGACTAGACACAAGGAAGGCCGACACAGAGAGAGTGGATAACTGCATATGGCCGACTCGATATAGGTTTCAAATAGACTTCTCTTGAACATATGAACGACACGACCAATGATTTGGCAGCATTGACTCAAAGATGACACATGGAATGACCTTGTAATCAATCGAAAGAGAGACAAATGGATTTCCCAAACCGTCTTCAAATGATGAATAGGGGGTGTCATGTTCAAGAGCGACACTTACTGCCAATCAATATGAAAACATATCCCTTTCCCAAATTCCCCCCCACCATTTCTGGCAAGTACCTCTTTATTTTTACGCAAGCTTGAAGAGGATCACATATGCTTGTTGATATAAGCTCATCCTTCGGACGAGTCCCTCGGAGTATTTTTAACGAACCCTAAGAAGGAGTGGTTCNGTCCCATCACGGGTCTGTCAATGTTTGTTTAACGAGTCCAGAGATAGTAAACTCGAAGGTTTTTCAAGATTATAGAGTTTGGAAAAACACTTAAAAGAGAACTCTCTCAGTTCCTTTTTTGTAATATATTCTGGATGAGACCGAAAAAGAGATAAATTATCGCTCACCAGACGCATACTTCAAATACTTTATCGAGCGTGAAAATATCAAGGTTGCTTGACGATCTTTTCATGTTTAGAGAGTCTGAAAAGAGCTTAAAGAGAACTCTAGGGGGGTTCCTTTTTCGTATAAACTTGGTGAGCCCGAAAAGGTGATAAAACTATGCTCGATCACGTTCTTATGTTTTTCACGAGTGTAAGAACGGACAAAAAGACGCTCGCGGTTTTATGTAAAAACCATAAAAAACAATTAAAATCACACCATAATGGAGAAGAATATGTCCATATCCTTGTTTGCAATCATCAATGTTTCATACCTGCAAGTCATTACACTCATTTTTATATTAGTAAATAGGTTTAAATAATAGATAAACATGAAAACCCAAAAATGACACAGTAAAAAAGTAAATTAAATGAGTAAATACACATTGTTACCATATCATTCCACATTTTCACTATTAAGTTCCAAAACCCCTCATTTTACCCTCTGACTTCGGCGTTGATTTTCAGGAGCTACAAGAGATCATTTGACGAGCCGTCTGAAGAATTACAGTTAGCTCTTCATTCTTGATCTTTTCATTTTTAAATTTTTTGATTTCATTGGTTAGTTTTTGCCTTTTCAAGTGGGTTTTGAACCCTACATGCACGTAGGAATTCTCGCAGGCTGCCCATACGGGGCCTACGAGAATGATACGTTCTCGCAGGAAATCTTTGAACCACCTGCGAGGTTTTCGCACTGTGTATAATAAGGCACCTGCGAGCAACGCAGAACTCAGAATTTTTTTAAATGTTTAGCCAATGGAAAAGATCTAAATCATGACCAAAATCATTAATCCGCCCTTTATGTTCCTTGTGCAGGTATTTGACCAACAATCATGGTGCTTGAGTGGCGGGAATGAGAACATGAGGAGGATAATGCAAATGCTGAGAATCATCCTCCCACCATAACTGCATTGAGATATTGTGGTCTCTTAAAATACTTTCGTATTCTGGGCATGAGAGCCCAAGTCAGATTACTGGAGTATCTAGTCCGTATGTGGGATCCAAACCAGCAAGTTTTCAATGTAGGAGCCCACACATTAGCCATTGACATAGAGGACATATACTTCTTGACCAGATTATCCAGGCACGGGTCTCATTTCAGTCTGACCAGCAGCAGAGGTGGCAGGTTAAAAATGAGTGAATATTGCAATCAATACTGTGTACCCGAGGCCGAAAGAAAGAAAGGGAAAGTGGCAATCTGGGGAGTAACAGACTTGACTCTCCGCACTATTCTCTTCACGATTTCTCGTATGGCTGGGAGTTATGCTCCCCATATGGCATTACAGAGCTATTTCCAGTACGCCATTGAGTGTACAGAGCCCCGAGTATTTAACTGGGTTGAAGCAGTGCTGCGCAGTATTAAAAGACAATTAACCAAATGCAGGCGTGGTGAATTAAAAAAATTTGGATATGGATCTTTACTAGTGTCCTTATTCCTTGAGAGGGTCCCTGTATTCCAACTACAGGTTGAGTGGAACCTACCGGTTCCGAGAGATCCAAGGATGTTGAGGTGGTGTCCGCTCATGGCTCGGCACGTGGCAGGACCAATCGTCAAATATGACGATATTTTCTTTGACTGGTTACAAAACCAGATGTTGATGGTCAATGACTACACCTATGCCGGGTTGGATTTTCGAGGAGATCCGGATCTAGCACTACCTGAGGATGCTCAGTGGGGAGACCTCGGTAAGAAGTACACGCATTTTCTTTTTTTTAAATGTTTTTGAATTTTAATCATATTTAAATGTTTTTGTTTTATGTATTTATCTGAAGACTAACACAAAATGTTTGTTGATAACATAGATGTTGGACCATATATACCTCCTGGCTCCTCCCCTATCCAGCGACGAGGAGATGTAGCAGCAGCAGTACCACAATATGCCGAAGATTATCAAGTTGTGGAGAAGAATTTAGAGGGTCTGACAACAGACATTCCAGATATGACTCTGGAAGAGATTCCACGACGGGATCAACGTCACACTGTAGGAGTTTCAACAGCTATGGGTCGACTGCTCCGTAGGGTTTCTAGGGAAATTGTGTGTTACCGTGAACGTCATCCATGACATCACATTGTAGAAGCTACAAGCTTCCATTTTTGATATTTTGGTCTTCGGACAAACTTTTTGTAAAAAACAAACTCTTTTGATCGTTATATATACAGATGGCGTCTACCGGTTTACTTTATATTGTGTGGATTTTAATGTGTCTAATTTATAAATGATTTAAATGTATGTCCAATACAGAATTAGCCAATGCATCTGTTAATGTATTAAGACATCTAGGAATATACTGATATTCAATGTGATCAAAATATCGTTCCAAGAGGCGAATTCGCAAATACACCCGTAACAAAGTAGGACTTCGAATAGAGTAGATATTACTTAACTGTAGTACTACAAGCTGCGAATCAAGTCGCACAACCAAATGATGAATTCCAAGTGAGATAACATCAACCAATAACTCAATAACGGCGCTATACTCTGCGATGTTATTAGTTGCACGACCAAGACATACACCTCGTAAAGATATAAGTTCGTTTGTTGGGGCATAGATTGCCCACGCAATGGAGGCTAAGTTTCGAGTACTACGACTAGCACCATCAGCGAAGCCAATATAGGGTAGCGAAGACTCTGACATCTGGCAATCAAACACAACGTCACATAAGGGTAGAGACCAGATAACGTCAAAAGAAAATTAAAGTAACACACACAAAGTATGATACATAAAATACAAATACTTGTGCACAAATGACTTATGCATAGTATTTCTTCAAGTACAACCCATTTCAGGGTTCACTCAAAGGGATACCATCGTAATCGACCAGCTCATATGCTCCTTTTTCCAAAACTCGGCAAACAATATAGGGACCTCGCCACATTGGTTCGAATTTCCCAGCTCCTAAGACATCTTGATCCTGTTCATAGAGAAGAACAAGATCACCTTCAGAGAAAACGCGAGGCTTGACATGCTTGTCATACTATGCCTTGACACATTTCTTCTGGGCTTCTATTACAAGAGTGGCGTCACGTCGAGTTTCGTCTAATTGCATTAGATACAAAAGATGTTCTTCTTCAGCAGAAGTATTGGGTAAGAGTTCGACAACTAGCTTCAGAGAAGGTATCTCACATTCTATTGGAAGAATGGCTTCCATGCCATAGACTAATCGAAAAGGCGTAAACCCCGTAGCGGATTTGACAGATGTCCGATATGCCCACAATGCCGAAAACAACATCATGTGCCAACTTGTCTTATGAATTCCTATCATCTGTCGAAGCATAGTTATAAGAAATTTGTTGATTGCTTCGACCTGGCCATTGGATTGCGGATAATAGGGTGTTGAGTTATCATGGCGAAGACCCAACTTCTCTGTAAGTTCAGACATCATAAAATTCCTAAAATGACTACCGTGATCAGTAAAGATAGCTTGGGGAACACCAAAACGAGCTATGACATGGTTAAAAAGAAATAAAGCTGCAGTCTTTCCAGTGTTATCGAATGTCGGCATCGCCTCTACCCATTTAGTAAAATAATCAACTGCTACAATGATGTAACCATGCCCCCCGGCCGAGTGAGGGTGACATGTCATGAAATCAATGCCCCATTTCGCAAAAGGACCAACTGAGACCACAGGATGAAGAGGAGTAGGATGTGACCGTATTTTCTGATTGTAGGTCTGGCAGGCATGGCACTTCTGAAAAACAATAATGTAGTCGCTGAACAAGGAAGGCCAAAAATATCCTGCGCGTAAGATCTTCTGGGCAGTAGCATACCCAGACATATGACCACCACATGCTCCGGAATGGCAGTCATTCAAGGCTTTCTCGGCTTTGTTGAAAGTCAGACAACGTCGAAAAACAGAGTCAATTCCATGATGGTAAAGAGTATCCACGAGGATAATGTATTGACGAGCCTGATAGCGTATACGACGTCGTTCATTACTAGACAAAGCAGGCCGGAAAGTCTGATTTTGGAGATATATAATGATATCTCCATACCAAATATCATCAGTTCTAATAAGGAAAAGTGATTCATCGGGTAATGAATCTACTGCTACATTTTTCGTCGCAGAGTGAGGAAAATTGCATATCAACTTAGCAAAAACTAAGGATTTCTTAGACTTGGCGCGATCGAATTCCAAGTCAAACTCCTGGAGTATGACAATCCACTTGGAGTATTTCCCCCCTAGCAATTGACGTGTCAAAATGTGTTGCATAGGGTTACAATGAGAAATTACTGTAGTTTTCCTTGAGAGGATATAATGCCGAAAGCGTTGAACATCTTGAACGACAGCCAAAGACAACTTTTTAACATGTTGATACTTGATTTCAGTGGGTGTGAGACTTCGAATCAAGTAATAAACAACATGTTCATCGTGCACATCATCCTCTTGGACAAGGACCATGCCAATAATGTACTCTGAGGCCACAAGATAAAGGAAATAATCACGACTATAATCAGGAGGAAAGATAAGTGGAGCTCGCGTGAGGGATAACTTCAAAGCCTCAAAAACATTGTTGGCCACGGTATCCCAAACGAACTCGGAATATTTCTTTAATAGCCGTGTAAAACCACGAGTGATCTTGGCGTAATTCAGGATGAAACGACGAAGAAAGTTTGCTTTCCCCTGCAAACTTTACAACTGGCGCATTGTAGAAGGAGGAGGGAGATTAAGAATCGCCTCAACCTTAATAGGATCCACCCGGATTCCCTGACGTGAAACGATAAAACCGAGAAGACGGTCGGATTCTACACAAAAAACGCATTTATGAGGATTTAAACGGATGCGATAGAACCGACAACGAACGAAAATGGCATGGATATGAGTAGGGTGATCGAATCGACGCATAGAATGAGCTGGTAAATCGTCCAAATAGGGTTGAACGATATGCTTTATATCGTGAAAAGCATAAGACATAGCGCATTGAAACGTCGCGCCAACGTTCTTAAGACTGAAGGGAAGTTTTCTATAGGAAAAAGTACCCCAAGGACAAATAAAAGAAGTTTTATGTTGGTCCTCAGGAGCGATGTTAATTTGATTATAGCCAGAGAAACCATCCATGAGAGAGAAGATTTCACTGCCGGCACAGTCATCGACAATTTGGTCGACAAAAGGGGTTGGAAAGTTGTCTTTTGGACATGATTTGTTAATGTCCCTATAATCAACACATACACGAATACTGCCTCCTTTCTTATCATTCGGTACAGGGTTGGAAACCCATTATGTCAGAGCCACGGGATAAATAAAGCCGGCTTTAAGAAGTTTTTCAACCTCAAGCTTGATAGCCGCCGCTTTATGTGGGTGTACTGGACGTAGGCACTGCCGGACATGTTTAGCTCCGGGGTATGTCTTTATCTCATGAAAAACAATAGCAGGGTCGATACCTGGCATCTCTTCGTAACTCTAGGCAAAGATATCACAAAATTCTTTAAACAGGGAAGTATAGGTGATGATCTCGTCGGAAGAACACGAAGCTCCAATGTGAACATTTTCAACTATCCCAGGTTTAACGGATATATCAATGGGAATCGTGGGAGAGATATTACTAAGGTTCCCTTCGGAAAACACATCATGTGAAGATCCGGGAACAATCGATATGATAACAACGGTCGACAGAGTCGAAATCCATTGGTAGCTCTCGAGAGTGTGTTGTTCCAAAAAGAGTATGGAACGATGATGCCCATCATCCCAAGGGGTGTCGTCCATGACAGACATGATCAACTCATCAGTGGGAAAGATAGCTCGAAAAGGATCGGGAGACAACTCATCAAGAGAGGGGGTAGAAAGTGTTGCCGATTGAATGGCATGATAAGCAGACTCAACCGGACTTAATGACATGACGTTTCCGAAACGAGTGTGATCTCAAGGGTCAGGGACTATCCAAGGGTCGGAAGACATAGGAAGTGCATGAGATACGACAGAGATCATATTGATAGAATCAACTGACAGGCGTGGAACATCGGGCGGTGGAATGGGAAAAGTACCCATCAATGAAAAGTCTTTTAAAAGACCTACACCGACATTCTCGTAACCCGACGGGGTTTTAGCTATAAATGGCACGTTTCCAGTATGAGTATCGGAATTAAAGAAGGCAAGTTGGTCAACCGTAAGAACTTTTCCTTGATGAGGAAAACGTACTACACGGAAAAGTGTTGAAACCACAGCGTGCATGGAATCTATCCAGCTACGACCAAGCAGAAGATTATAATCAAGGGGAGCATCAAAGACTTCCACTTCAACTTGGACTGTCTTACCTTCAAGAGTAACGGGCAACGACGGAAGAACACCGTAAGACTTAAAACTAGAGCCATTAAAAGCTTTCAAAGTATTTTTTGATTCATTTAAAGGAGGAGAGCCAATGGATTTCCAACAAGCAAGAGACATTACACATGTAGAGGCACCCTCATCTATAACCATTCGACAAATGTTCTTGTCAGAGACAACAACTTGGATTTGAAATGAAAGCTGAGGGGGTAACCTTGGAATATGATCTTCCAAGTCAAAGACTATTAAATTCGTATCGGTTGGATCAATTCCACCTATATTTTTCAACAGAGCCCTCCGTTGTGCAGGACAAGATTGAAGGACTTCAAGGGAAGACATCGCTGAAGGTGCTTGGGCCAGATCTTCTACAATGCTGTAGTTCTGGGCCGCACAAGCATGAGGATTGAAAGCCGATTTACGAACAATACCCTTAGGGGGTCGCACGACTATATCAAAGCTCAGTCGTTCGAGATGAAGAGGACCGTTTGTAGGCGGAGCCGGTGGAGAGGGTTGTATCAAAGCGGGAGGTAAATCGTCAACCTTCTCCTTAGATGGAGAATAATATTTGGCTCTAGTGGTAATTGCAACGTTATTCTGCTTAGAATCACCGGTACACATCAAAATGTATGATGTCATAGAAGTAGATGGTTGGTCATGGATGACCAACGGAGCC
The DNA here is from genome assembly GCA_009831015.1 of Picea engelmannii. Taxonomy (NCBI): domain Eukaryota; kingdom Viridiplantae; phylum Streptophyta; class Pinopsida; order Pinales; family Pinaceae; genus Picea; species Picea engelmannii. Next base: position 81,407 of record ML804372.1, read on the forward strand.
TTTTGTTGAGATGGGAAGGGTCGGGACAAGACAACCGATGTATATGGTTTGGGTGTTCCTTGAAGGAACTTAGTAACTTCGGCACGTCGTGGAAAATCCTTTGTGTAGTGATCATCACCACATATAAGGCAAGGGTATCGTGGTTTGCGCTTATCCCGATCTTCAACAGGAGGAGTTTTAGTTTTCTCTGTTTGATTATTATTTTTACCCTCCTTATTCTTGCCTCTCCCTTTCTTGGATTTATTTTTACCAGTTGGGGTAGATTGAACGACGTTCACCTCAGAAGTTTTACCGGCGGGAGTGGCAGGAGACGGAGCATTTTGAACATTAGAAGATGTAGATTTAGGGGTTGTACTTGAAACAGAATGTGAGTGGGTATGGGTAGTACCAATCACACCATCAGCTGCATGTGAGGCAGATGGAGCAGTTGAAGTGCTGGAAGTACCAGGACGAGGTAATTCAGGTAGAAAATCGTAAAGTGTTCCCGTTTGCGAATAAACAAGATCAAGATATTGGGCATGACTGATAGCCTGCACTTCTGTGACAACGCCACCCATTGCAATGTATTTACCAATTTAGTTCACAAAGGATTTTGTAAACCATTCAGCGAGTAACTGATCGGGGAGTTCAAGTTTGATGAGACGTCGTATCCTTCGCCACTCATGGATATGATCCGATATATGAGTGCCTTTAGTCTGTTTGAAGGAAGTCAAAATCTCAGTCCCGGTATCATAATGAATTGGTAACTGGTAATGTGTAAGAAAATCCATAGCTAGGGTGTTAAAATCAGAGAAGAAACCTTGTGGCAATTCAATATACCACTTCACAGCGGAACCTGTAAGGGTTCGTTGAAAAAGACGTAGACGAATATAGTCATCCATCAACAAGTTGGATGAACACCATAAATGAAACGTCATGACGTGATTTTTCGGGTCCTCTCCCACTTTTCCATCAAATTTTGGAATGTCCAAGGGAAGCTTGGCTGGAATAACAGGCCATTGGGGAGAGTGACGAATAGGATCATTTAGAATCCTAGACAAATCTGGAAAATCCAAAG
>ML804372.1:94630-114055 GCA_009831015.1 Picea engelmannii
CTTTCCTCTGAGCAGGGCAACTTTGGAGGACCTCCAAAGCAGACATCGCACAAGGGGTTTGTGATAAATCCTCCACCACAGAGTAGTTCTGGGCGGCCCTTGCATTTGGGTTATGAGAAGCTTTTTTAAATTCACCTTCTGGAATGCATGCCATTGTTTCTCCCAACGTCTTATTAATCTGTAGAGGAAGATATGGGAGGTCAACTTCTTTACCCTTCTCAGAAGCACTTGGTTTACTATAATCGTGTGCTCTAGTCGATATGAAAGCATCACCCCTAACCATATATACGTTCATGGATGAGGGGTTGTTCGGAGGTGGGCAGTTTTCTTGGCTGCCCCCTTATGTACTTACAGAGGCTTGAGTTAGATTTTTCCCATGTTGAAATGGGTTCGTCAACACTGCCTGTTGTTGTTGCGTGACAAATTTTTGGGCCTCTGCAAGTCGAGGACATAGATGGGTCGGGTGGTCTTCCGCGCACAAGTTGGAAGGATACCTCACCTTTTGTTTTTTAGTGTTGTCCCCGCGAACATTATTGTTGGGTTTTTTATCCCCCTTACCCTTCTTTTGTTTTTTTTTCTTCCCTTCAAGATGTTGGGTGGCCTTTGGGTTAGTCGACTGCACTGTGTGTACTTCCGACGTTTGGGTAGGGGGAGCAGCCAAAGAAGTAGTTTGGCTGGCCGCTGAGTGTTGTATGGATAACTGTTGCAACTACTTTGTCAATTGATCAGCGGGATTGGTTTGTGCTAAACCGACAATACCATCGGCATGTGGTCCAGCTCTGTGTCTAGTTTTATCCAGTATTGAATGTGGCACATCTAGCAAGATGTTGTATAATAAACCGGACTGAGAATAGATGAGCTCAAACTGTTGAGCCCTCATGATGGTGTCTTCTTCAGAGAAAACTCTGGATGTCGCGACGTCTTTGGATAACTGCGGGACCAAAGACTTAAGGAACCACTCAAGAAATAATGCTGGTGGGACTAGTACTTTGATTAAACTCTTCTGACGTCTCCATTCTTGGATGTGATCAAAGATATGGTCCACTGTTGTCTGTTCAAAATTATCGAGTAGCTATGTGCCAGTGTCGTATCTCACAGGTAACTAGAAATGGTTAAGGAAATCCATCACCACTTCGCTAAAAGAAGAGTATCTTGAGTGATCGAGCTCAATGTACCATTTCGTGGCACTCCCAATGAGAGTACATTGAAACAATCGCAACTGAACAGAGTCATATTTCAATGAGTTAGATGAGCACCAAAGATGAAAGGTAGTCACATTATCTCTTGGATATTCATTAGGCTTGGATTTGAACTTTGGAATGTCCAAAGGCAACTTCATCGGCATAAGAGGCCAACGCGGATCGTGACAAATAAGGTCATTCAACAACCTTGTCAAATATGGCAAGTGTAAAGTTGCCCGGAACGGTAGTTTGGGTTGCTACTGATAACCTGGGAAAAAGGGTCCTAGAGTTTGACTAACACTAGGTTTCCAGGAAAAATTTCGCTGCTGGCCTGGATTCTGGTAGAAACCATAGCCCTGACCAACATAAGGATTTTGCATATGTGGAGACATCATCGGCTGATTTCCCAAATAGGACATAGATTGTTGGACATGCATTGTATTCGAAGGACTTTGGGAAGGATTACCCCATGCCGGTCCCGTGGGGATAGGCATAGTAGTTTGTCCAGGGTTCCATTGATTGTGGAAAGAATTACCCCAGATCGACATTCCGGAGGAGGGAACGGATCCTTGCCCTAAATTCCAAGGTCCTGCTAGGTTTTCCCCCTGTGCTGGAATAGTACCCTGCACAGGAGTAGATTGTCAAAAAATGGGGTTGCCCCCAGTCGAGAAAGCAACTGACGAGAATGTGTTGTTACCAAATGTTCCGTTCCAAGAAAACGGTGTTGAACCTACCGACATACTATGCGAAGGTGGTCCTTGACTCCCCGCTCCAAATAAAATATTGTGTGTAGATTGCTCGACGGATTGTTGATGCGAGCCACCGAGTGAAGGGGATGAAGGAGGGATATGACCTCCTCCATAAGGAAAAACGTTAAAAGGGACATGAGTTCCCCCCATTTGACCTTGCAGAGGAGTGCTAGAGCTCCCTACCCCTAGACCCAAAGTTTGTAAAGTGGAGTAGGAAAGTATAGGACTTGTACCCGAACTAGGCATACCGTATGAGAATGGAGGGCCTGTCGCACTAGGTGTGAAAGGGGTTGTGGCCACCGCCAAAGACGGGTTCAGAACACTGTGCGAAGTAGTTGCGATCGAGACCATGGTGGCTCAGACCGATGATGGTAGGTTAGGAGATGACGACTTTCCCGTGGTGACAACCATGGTGGGAATTGAAGAATTCCCAGAAGGAGTAACATCATTTGTTTCCATTGCTGTGTGAAACACTGTCTAGCACTCGTGAAATTGAATTGGTACAATAAAAGGTGCCAAGAAATCAGTGGTTGGGGTTTCAAATGAGCCAAGAGAGGTTTCTTCAAGGTCCAAAATAGTCGATTCCTCCGGGGGTTGTTCGGGCACAATGGTTTGTAACTCGGTCGCTTCAAAAGACCCTTGTTGGTCTAGCTTCCGCCTTAATGGTGGCAGGGGTGGCTCCAGTGTAACCAGCGACAGGGCATGAAGCCTTCGTGACTGGAAGATCTCAGGATCCTCCACTGTGTGAGAACATACAAGACACTCTAAGGTAGTCTAAACACTCAAAATTAACACACACTAAGAAAAAAGTCCCTAGAAGATAAGACAAGCAAACACTAAATTAATTGGAAGAATAGTTACAACAACCAACACTAGAGCAACTTACCAGTGCAAGTGAAACTCTAACATGGAAGCACCCTCCAGGTATACTCTGCAAAGCGTGGCCCAATGTCTATCCTAGGTACTGCGGTATACCCCCGCAGTCACCTGTGTATGTCCCTAACAAAGATTAGCACCTAGGTTGCCAGCACGCGAACAATCACCAGGCGGGTACAGTCAAAAGTTGGGTAGACCACAATGAGCACGGTATCGAACCTGAAACCTGTCAAGCGTATCGAGAGAAAATGGTTTGGAAGACAACTGAGGAACTCAAACAGATTCGAGACCCACGAAGCCCCGTGGAAAATGCAAACGACGAAATCCCAAAACAAGCCCTCTATATGTATTCTCCACTATGATTGGTCTGGCTTTGGAGGGGTTATCTCCGCTACCTTTCCGCACGTGACCTCGTGTTTATAACCTGTGTTAGAGGGGTTCCTAGATAAATTTCATGAAAATGGACTTAGACACTCTCTATCTCAGACTCCAATGTTTGATTTTAAATGGCCTTGAAGAGTTTCCTCTTCAACCTAATCCAAGGCCCTAGTCCTGAACTAGTTTGTGAACCCTACAAACATAAAATTCCAGTAGATTTTAAATTTAGCGTTGCTTTTATGGATTTGTTTTACGTCAAGGGGTATGAGGGTGAAACTAATGATGTGTAAAAGACGAAAGAAAAAAAGGAATAAAAAAGCTGGAAACAAAACTTTTACTGAATGCAAAATTTCAACAACTTTTCAAAAGAAAGATTTTTTAACTTTTCTAAGTTTTTGGACAACAAACTCAAAGGAATTTCACTCAACTATGAGCTACTTATGATCTAAGTAAACTGAAAAAGATTATGAAATAAAAGACTTTTCCCTGGCCTAATAATGCAGAAACACACTTTTCAACCAAACAAGAAAATGAAAAGAATTTTATTTATTTATTTAAATGCTGGTAACGAAAGAAAGGAAAAATACCGACAAGCAAAAACTAAGAAAAAAAATTATGGCCTAATCACAGATCGGAAAGAATCAGATTTAAAAAATCACACAATAGAAATTGTAAAAAAAATGACTCTCACACTTGTCTAAAAACCGTAATTTTTTTTATTTTTCTGACAATGTTTTAAATGAGAAAAATCAAGCTAAGGGTAAAATTAATCCTAAGCTACTAAATGTTCAAACAGAGATTCAAACACCTGAGAGGAATAATTCTTATCAAGGGAAAGGATGACTGCCTTACCCTTAACAAAAAGTATCTCGTACAAGCACGCGGATGTTACTCAAACAAAACACGTGCGAACACACGCTGAGCAGAGACAGAGGGCGTGTACATGTGGGATGACCATGTACAGTCTGCGTGTATATCTAAACTCTAAGAAAAAATGAAAACAAACAGACCAAACTAGGAAGAGACCACTGATATTGATAACCAGGATCCCTTGAAGGCTTGGATACTCTTTCTAATAGAAAAACAAATAATGCAAGGAAAAAATAATAAGGCAAAAACAATCTAAGATAGGACTGTTAGCAAACAAGACTTAGATAGAATTCCAAAAAACCCCGTGAGAATGTATGATTCTGACAGGGAAGAGGATGACTGACTCTGAGGTTCTCTGAACTCTACACGCTACTGCCGCCTCTACAGCTAACGTTCACACACGGGCTGTAAGAGGATAGGGCGTGGGTACACACATGCAGACCTTGTGCAGGCCATGTGTATATTTGTGGGTCCCAAAAACACAGTCAAGCAAAAGTCAAGGAAAGATGGTATGGAAAACCAGACTCCCTGCTAGCTCAGACTTTGCAGAAACGAAAAGAAAAGACAGACAAGAAAAACTAGTCTTTAAACTACCAAAAAAACTAAATAAAATTCCAGGAACCCTAGAGAGTCTCCCCAGTACGGTCGCCAATTCTTTTGTTGGGGAAAAACACCCTACGGACTAGCAAATAGAGTTCATAATTTGCATGCAGATATGACCGAATAGAAATTACTTTCTACCTTCATCCCTAGATTTAAATCCCCTTTTCTTAGTAAATGCATGGAAAGATCAACCTACCTTGTTACCGACGTTTGATGTCGATCCTCCATTGTGCTTGATTACTTGTTCACAATACTCCTTCCAAAKATGACCTGCATTCAAGATGAGAAACAACTATGCATGCATACTACTTATATACTAACTGGTTAGAAATCAAACATAAACTAATCAAACCATAAAAAGTTCATGAACTGGGATAGGAAAATTCCTTTCTTTATTACTTTCGAATGAGTCAACTTACAAAAGTTGAGACTGGCCACCGCTCTTTGAACCTGATCCTGGGCTCCTCTTCTTCTACCCTTCAACTGATTTTCTTTGAATCTCCTTTGGCATTAGGAAAGGCTAAAGGGTTTGGACAATGGGAATACATAAATGGGCAGAGTTTCTTTGCTATCTTTTTCCTTTTTTCAAATGGTACCCCTACCCCTTCTTTTATAGGCTGGAAGGAGCTAGGTATTTGGACGAACCCTTGGCCATGCATGGCCGGGAGTTTCAGTTAACTCACCCATATCTTTTTGTTCCATCGACAACTTTCCTTTTTTCATGCTTTTGTCAGTCCACGCGGGCTGTTTTGGGTCAGCCAGTGTGTACACGCGTGCAGTAATGGATTAGGGAACGTGGGCCTTTATACAAGAGGATTTTGAAAGAGTTGTTCAACAGTGCTTTGGCAAAGAAGGGATATGAGTTGGCTTGATACCAGGTAAGCATGTGTGGTGAAATTTAGGGTTATAATAGTTAGCTATGTTTTGTTCCTTGTTTTTCTTATTGTAGAACCAAAATATAAAAAATTTCAAAACAAATTTTCAATTTGCTACATTTTCAAGGACTTATATGTTCCTAATTTGAGGGATAGAGGCGTGCATATGTGATTTTAATCCTATAAAATAATGTATATAGGCATGTGGGCCTTAAAGGAAAGCATGTAGTATGAGCGTATGTTTCTTCTAGAAGAAAATTTTGAAATTTTGCTTGGTGTTTGGTTTTTCAAGCTTGTTTTTTCTGCAAATTTGGGAATGTCTAATATGAAATAATAAGGAATTAAATCTTACCTTGGTGCTCTTCATTATCATTTAGGAATTAAAAAAAGGGGGAAAATAAAATGAGCATTTAGGCATTTATTTATGTTTTAGAAGCATTTTATTGGTGCATTGGAGTTACATTTTTTTCATTGTCTTCAATTCACTGGATTGCATCACATCAATTTTGGATTGATTAGATTAGATCTCTTGAGTTGTTAGTTGTTTTAAATTTTATGGAAGTTATGCCTAGCTTCATAGAAAAATTAGCATAAATGTGAAAATTTATCAATATCTTTATAATTATTTCCAACATTCTTTGAGTCTTAAAAACATCACAAGTTTTACTCTCATATCCTTTGAGTAAACTATAGATCTAAAAAACAAATGATTAACATTTAAAAGAAACTAGAATTTTCTTTATAGAAAACCCACATAGTCTAGGTGTAGATCCTTGGTGTAGGTTGGAAAGTATACTCTCGAAGGCTATGGAAATGAAAGTAGAACTACTAGAGAGTGAAAATCCATCAATAGTAGAAGACTCTTATTGGGAAAGCATGCCTAACATGCATAAAAAGCATGAGGTTAAACTTGACCAAGTATTGAGATGATCCCCTCTTGCTTATTCAATGAGCTATGCATGTTTGGGATCTTTAGTGGAAGTGGCAAGTCCTTGGGGTGGCACCATTTCTTTGAATTTTTGGGTTTTGGATTGAGCCCTACATTCCCTACCCATATGAAGAAACTTGATCCATGATTGTTCTGTCCAAACACTATCTACAAAGTGGTAACCTTAGTGGCCTTTTTTTAGGTTTTCTTGTAGGTGACTACAAGAGTGAAGTGCTTGTAGTACCCGAGAAAAGAACATAACATATATTTCAACTCCCTTAGAGGGTTCCCATATTTATGAGGGTACTTTCACCTTGGGTGATTATTACATGAGTGTTACCATAATTGTCTCCCACACCTTTGTTAGTTGGACTTGGGCCTTAATAATTTGAAGCTATATTTTGGAAGGTTTTATGATTGAATCTTCACTGATATAGTTTCAGGTCTTAACTAACTTGGATTGATATTTGGGAGAGTAGTATTCCTATTGTTACCTTCTTAGGAACTGTAACACCCTATTTCCCCCAGTTGTAAATATAAATATATTGGCCAAGGAACTATGGCAAACTCAAAGGTGTGAATGTTTGATTTGATGGACCTTTGTATGAAAGATTGATGAATGTAAATTTTCTTATTTTAATAGAAAATGGATACATGTTGCATGATTTTTGGAAAGGGGATGTGCTAAGATAGACCATGAATGCTATGAAATAGATGGTGGAGGGGACTAGGAATGGTTGCGTTAACCTCCATCGAACTAGTACTTTGCTGGATTTAATTGCTCAAGATCAGAACAACCCTTTGACCTGGGAATGAATTACAGTCAGGCTGGTAGGTGGGAAGACCTCCTCAAGAGTTAATGAGGGCATGGGGCAGACTGCCCATCTCTAAGGCTTCCATACTTGACCACAGACTGGTAATTTGGGCCACACACAATCTTGTTGAAAAAGGAAAGAAAGGAAAGTGTGGGGGTCAAGGAGGAGATCTACGAAGAGTGTAGAGAAGAGAAGCTAAGCTCTGGGGTTCAAGGAAGAACTAAGGGGATAAACGTTTTGGTCACATGAAATGACTGAGAAGGTTATGATATAAGATGATAAACGAGGTTGGTCCTCCTTGCTTGGTATCTTGTAAACCATTGCCGAGATCCTGCGAGAGGAGGAGAGTAACCATGGTCTAGCTCGGAGGTGGCTAGTGGTAAATCCATTAGGAGTGACTGAGCCTATGGTTGGGTGGAGAAGGGAACCGTTTCCAACAACCACCTCACATTATCTGTTTCTGATAAGTGTTTTCATACTCTACGCGTTGAATTGAAAATTAATGGTTGCATGCATTTATTTACATCTCTATAAATGTTTTCTGCATTGAAATGGTTAAGATACGTGTATATATTGAATTCATTAAGAACTGATGCCTCTGATTTTACCGTATGATCCAGTTTAAATCCCAAAGGTGTTATCCCCAGGGAGCTAGCTCATAGCTCTAGAGTCGGATCGCGCCTCTTGGCACTGCTACCATCGCGGTAACCTCACAAGTTTACCTTTCCTTGTTTTAGAACTTAAAGTTCTGCGAGTTAGGGATGCGTCTCCTTCAGACCAGTAGTCTGAGAGAACTTGAACTCATGCCCATGACCTTAGTCAAAATCCGGTTAAGAGTAGATCTCATAGCCCAAGAGTCATCTAAAGGTCCATGTGACCTGGGTCTAGGAACCCTACGCTAAGCCCGAAAGGAGCTAGTTCATAATGGTTTCGGAGTTTCGAGAGTTCGATTCCTGGAATGTTAAACTTCACGTTAGTCAAATTTACCCGAACTCCCTGAGTAACAAGAGTCATAGATGAATCAGGAACCTGACAGAGGGGATGGATGCAAACCATTCATCGGGAGGAAAACCCATCACAGTCGTCATATTGACTCAAATATCTACTAGAATTAACGAATCAAACATCAATCGCTCGATTAGATCGATGGTTGGGAATAATTGCAGAGTGTGAAGGATAAATTAGCGAACATGTTAGTTCTCGGCCCACAATTAATCAATGTCATTGATTTAATTGGGGATGGAAGATCAATGACCTCGATTAGATAGAGTTGGGCGAGCAATTCCCAGATTTCAGAGATTGGGCCCCACAATCGCTGTGAACCATCGATCCATGAACAAAGATCGATGATGGGGAATCATTGCAGAGCACGAAGGTGAAATTAGTGGACGTTCTAGTTGGCGGCCTGCAATTCACCAACACTGTTGATCTCGTCGAGGTGGGAAATTATTGACCATGATTAGACCGAGTGGGGCAAGTACTTTTCAAATTGCAGAGATTGAGCTCTCTGGTAAAGAGAGAGCACATTGGGGCCCCGCTATCACTGTGAATCATCGATCGACGGTCAAATTGGTATTGACTAGATCATGAATGTTAGATCCAGAAAATTTTCTAGGCGGATAGCCGTGAGTTCCTTGGGAAATCCGCAGAGTAACATAGTCCGTCTGTGTCATCGATCCATGGGAGAAACACATCAACAGATCGTCGAATTTGGGTGAAATCACTCTGGGAGAAAGAGAGTGCGGAGAGGTTGAAACTCTCGAAGCTCGAAGAGATGAAGTGATTTGCAGCCGTCGATCTGTGGGAGACATGCATCGACAGATCATTGACTTCGGGTGAAAACACTCCAAGAGAAAGCGAGTGTGGAGAGGTTGAAACTCCCGAAGCCCGAAGAGTCAAAGTTATTTGCAACTGTTGATCTGTGGGAGAAACGCGTTGACAGATCCTCGACTTCAGGTGAAATCACTCCAGGAGAAATAAAGCGTGGAGAAGCTGAAACTTCTGAAGCCTAAAGATTCGAAGTGATTCACAACCGTCGATCACGAAAGGGATGCGTGGCACTCGATCTGTAACTATGGGTATGAAGTAATTCAGAGGAAAAAGGTGTGGGGATGTTTGAAACTCCTGAACATCAAAGTCCCGATGTGAATCATGGCCATCGAAATTATTGAGGGCATGTGATGTTGGATCGTGAACTTAAGAGGTTTTCGACCCCGGAGAATTCGCGTGGTGGTTGTCTTGGTGCCTGTTGTCTTGGCGTCTGGTCATAGCCCATGGTATTATGAAAGTATAGAGGGATGGAATAATCAAAAGAACTTGGGAGAGGGAATCTGATATCTCTAAGCTTGTTTCAGAGCATGGGGACCGTGGATGGGAAGCTCTAGAAGAGAATAATGGAATAGAGACCTCGACTGAGGGTATTGATTTTCTTAAGAAGAATAATTTTTTTTATGCCCCGCCATGGGTATGTTACAAATTGGTATCAGATCATGGTTACAACACTTGGCCTGCTTGAGCTCAGGGATGAGTCACTTAAAAATTGTGTTTAAAGTAAATCTTAAGGGTGACACCCTATCTTACTACTTCCCTAAAGAGTCTGGTTAAACTTTTATTAAGGGGAAGAAGAAAACTTTCTACTGTGTGTGTGTATTTAAGAAATTTGAATTGTATGTTGTTCATAAACTAATATACTGTTGGCTAATAGTAAGTTTTTTGTTAGCACTCAAATAGTTAGTGAATCACTGGAAACTACAAGCATAAAGGATGGTGACACACCATGAAGTGGGGGATGGCTCCCACATTAGAGACGAAGAATCTTACGAGAGGAGGGTGATGAAGACCCCTCCAGATCTAGCTGAAACTGTAAGAAGCCTTATGGACGAATTGCAGAGTTTCAAGGATGAAAATCAAAGATTGATAAAGGAGCAAGAAAAAAAATGAAAATCAATGCAGTCTTGCTATAGAGCCCATTCGATATACAGAGACAGTTGTAGCATGGACCTTCAACCAGTCATGTGGACCAACGACATACAGAGAGAAGTGAAAGTCCACCTGAAATACGAAAACATGGTCCCATAAGTGGCCACACAGGGAGGAGAACCTCAAGGAAGTCCCAACATGGAGGCAGGGGATGCTCATCAGGAGAGTCCTCTGGAAAGGGAATGGGCAACTCCGAGGGATCTTCTAGTATCAAAACTATCTCACATTCTCAGAATAAAGGAAAGAAGCGAAATCATTCCAAAATTCATGGCCCTCAAGAGTTCAAGAAAGCCAAACCATCTTCTTTCAATGGAGAGATTGAGAAAGGGGAAGATGAAATAGCTTGGCTTCTTGGTTTAAAGAAGTACTTTAGAGTTCATAACTATTCTGAAAATTTGAAGGCTCGAATAACCATATTCAACATGAATGGAAAGTATTCCATTTGGTGGGAAGATCTTAAGAGTGTGAACGGAATCCATGAAAATGACTTATCATGGAAACAATTTGATAAACACTTCAATAAGAAGTATTTTTCATATAAATACTTCCACGAGAATACCAAGGATTTCTATGAACTCAAGGTGGGACAACTCAACATAGAGGAATATATCAATAAATTACTTGAGCTGTTGAGGTATGTACCCTACATAAAAGATGAAAAGGTAAAAGTAAAACGATTTATCAGTGGGCTACCTCAGACCTACCAGAACATGATTGAGTTTGATGAGCCAAAGACCTTAGAAGACACTATCCGGAAGGCAAGGTATTTTTATGAACAGTTCGAGAGTTAGACAAAACCTCACGAGGACTGGAAGAAGAAGAATAGTTCAGGGTTCAAGAAGAAAGGGTTTAAATCCTCAAGATTTAAGAACTATAGGAAGGATTCAAGGATGAGCCTTCCTACACAAAGTGTGCACCAACATAATTCCCCCTCCCAGAGTGGAAATAAACCATTTGGATCAGTGCCAGGAAAGACTGATAGCCCAAAGAGAGAACCCTTGAAATGTTGGGGTTGCAGAGAAGAACATCTGTTGAGGGATTTCCCACACAAACAACAAAACAATAGGAGAATCTACACCACACAATAACATACCAAAATCAATGATGTGGCTAGGAGCATGCCACATATTTATGCATCTTTGGATAATAAAGAAGCTAACCACCAAGCTTCAGTGGTGGAGATGGAAGGTATGATCACCAACCATCTAATTTCTATTTTAATTGACCCTGGTTCTAATTTGAGTTATGTGGCCCCTCAGACTGTTGATAGGTGTAAACTGCAAGCAGTTAGACATGTTTAGCCATGGTTGGTACAACTATCCACTGGAACCAAAAGAAAAGTAACAAAGGTCTTACCAGATTGCCAATTCATCATGGATGGGTTGCCCACCCAAGCGACCCTTAACATACTTCCCTTAGGATCTTATGACTTGTTGATTGGTATGGATTGGTTGGATGCTTATAAAACTAAGTTGGACTATTACCATAAAATTTAGAATGTGTAAATGAAGAAGGGAGAAATATGACCCTCCAAGGGATTCAAAAACCCGTCTCAGTGAGACAAATATCATCCCTTCAAATGAAAAATTATTGCAGAAAGGGATGTCCTCTATATGAAATACAGGTGTTGGAATGTGTTGAGGATGACAAACCGGACCTATAGGTCCATCCCATATTAAGAGAGTATAGATACGTGTTTCCATAAGAGGTACTAGGTCTACCTCTGATAAGAGACATTGAATTCTCGATAGAGTTTTCACCAGGAGCAATGCCAATGTCTAGGACACCCTATAGGATGAGTACACCTGATCTAGTTGATCTCAAGCTACAACTAAAGGAAATAATGGAAAAGGCTACATCTAGCCTAGTGTGTATCCATGGGGAGCACCAACCTTGTTTGTGAAAAACAAATATGGCAAGCTCCGACTGTGCATAGATTATAGACAACTCAATAAGACAACCATAAAGAACAAGTACCCCTTACCAAGAATCAATAACTTGTTAGACCAATTAGGGGGTGCTTCCATTTTCTCAAAGATTGACTTGATTTGGATAACATCAAGTCCGAATCAAGAATGAAGACATCCACAAAACAACCTTCAGGACAAGGTATGGTCACTATGAATTTGTGGTGGTGCCATTTGGACTAACCAATGCCCCCGCCACTTTTATGTGCTTGATGAACAAGGTACTCAACAAATTCCTAGACAAATTTGTATTGGTTTTCATTGATGATATATTAATCTACTCCAAGAATAGAGAAGAGCATGAAGAACATATTAGACTTGTACTTCAAGTACTATGAGAGCATCAACTCTATGTGAAGATTAGCAAATGTGACTTTTTCCAGAAGCAAGTGCATTACTTAGGCCATGTCATTTCTCAAGAAGGGGTAGCAGTAGACCCTGAAAAGATCAGATCTATTATGGAATGGCCTACCCCAAAGGATGTATATGATATTAAATCCTTTATGGGCTTAGCAGGATATTATAAAAGGTTTATAAAAATATTTTCCAAGATTGGTTGTCCAATCAATGCCCTCAAGAAGAAGGGGGTTAAATTCACTTGGACATCAGAATGTGAAGAAATATTTCAGGAACTGAAATACCTCCTGACCCATGCACCCATGTTGAAGATTGCAAACCCTGATAATGACTTCCTCGTGTGTACAAATGCCTACAAGGAATGACTCAGAGGATTCCTTATGCAAGAGGGATGTGTAATTTGCTACACATCCAGGAAATTGAATGAGCATGAAATCGATTATGTGACCCATGATCTAGAGTTGGCTTCCATAGTGCATGCTTTAAAAATGTGGAGGCATTACCTCCTGGGTAGTGTTAGCGTCAGAAGTCACTCCTGGAATGCGACAGGAGCAGAGCCCAACGCCCATCAGTTTTATGTCATGATAAGTTTAATGGGTGATCAAATGGTTAGAGACCCAGGATGGAATCACTCTAGCTCAGGGACCAGGTCTAGTATGTAAAGATCAAAGGAGGTCTTGATCTAACTTCAGTCAGTGGGTTGATTGTAAAATGACCAGGTGGAAGACTTGGTGAGAGGAGTGAAAAAAACTACCTTGGGAAACATGCCTTTCAGCAGTTTGCAGAAGAAAAACTCTAAATGCAAGATCCTCTTGGTTCAGAGTTTCGAGGAACTGAAGGGGTGTCTTGACTGGATCCTCCAATTCCAAGTCATTCAGCGTTGAGAAAATCACAAGACTGATTAGAGACAACGCAACTGTTACAGTGATCCAACCTACATCATCCTATAACAGCTACAACTTGACTGGATCCTCCAATTCTGAGTTTTTCTAACACAGTGCAAACAAAGATATGAAGGAAACTAACATTCACAAGGCAAGAAGTCTCAATAGTCAATGCATAACCAGAATAACCAATGCTTCATTAAAGATTTTACAATCGGGAGCCTTGCTCAACCATCGATACTAAACAAAATACAAAATCTGAGTACATATACTCCGAAAAATTCGCACAACAGAGGCATGCTAGACTTTCAGGACGGGGCGTCTCTTCAATCAAATCTGGCCTGCACTCATCTGTCATATGCCATCTTAACTCTGCATGACTCATGCTAAGGGGTATATGAGCCCTTAAATGCCAAATTAGCACGGACAGACTTCCCTGGTGAGTCGAGGAAATCGACATGGCTTCTGTGGGAAAACCAGTATAGAGGACCATCTTAGGCAGACTTCCTGCTGGGACATCCATACCTCGCAATTAATGAGTGAGGCAGGGTTTCAACCACCCTATCTCTTATTCATTCAATCCAAGTAGGTATCAGGATTGAGATCAAGTTGAACTGGCACCTAGAGAACACAGTGATTTCTTCTGCAGCTAAACCCAACACTTCGACCCCCTTCATACAACTCTTTCTATCACCCTCGAGTGACTACGGGCTATGACCCTGTGCCTATCTTCAAAGGCACTTTTGGCACTTCGCGTCCCATGACTGGGAGGAGGCTATTCCACATGCTTCAAATCTACGATAGGCGAAACAACGACATAGCCTAATCACGTGCCGCGTGTCTTTCTGATGAACGGTCCCGATCCTCTCGAAAATACTGTGGGACCGGGTCCGGGATGCCTTTGGCACTTCGCTTCTTGCGGATAGGAAGAGGCTTCTCCTTGTGCTTCAAAGTCACGATGGGAGAAAAGGTGAGGAGCCTAATCATGCACCACGTGTCCCTTTTGGATGGACGACTGAGACTGCTCCATGATATTGTGGGCACGGGTCTGGGACGCCTTCGACACTTCACGTCTCGGGGATCCCAGTTGCAAAGAAAAGTGCTTCAAGGTCGCGATGGGTGAAGTGGCGACATAGCCTAATCACGTGCCACGCGTCCCTCTGGATGGACGGTCCTGATCATTTGATGAATGTAATATATGTGCTCTCCATTGCGCTAATCGTGGCGCATCTCTGTTAACTACGATTTCCCGCCGACCGTCGATCTTCTTCGCTAATTGATCCTTTCCATTGAAATCAGACTGCTCGCTCGCTTGATTTTAAACCCGAAATGAACTTCTCATGTGGGCTTCACTCGACGCTTAGGCCGAGGCCTTGGACTAGAACGCATTTGATGGGTTTTCACACCCCATTTCTTCGCATTCTACATCAAGGGTCTGAAATCAGGAAAAAACACCCCGCTTGCAAGAATTGGTGCTAACATTAGGCTCCATGGGGGATAGAGTCGTCCCTGTGATGCTCTAAGAACTCATTTTGCAGATTCAGTGCCTTCTATTGGGCTATGGAGTCATTTACTAAGCCAGAAAATAAAAAATGAAAATAAACAAAGAACCAAAAGGACAATATTTACAAACAAAGGAGCCGTCTAAGGCTCAAACAAAACATTTCTTCAAAAAATGCCCATTTACTGGGCTGTTGAAAACCTCTTCACCCTCCAAATCCTGCAACCTATACGTGTTGTTGGAGAAAACCTCAGAGATTTTGAAAGGCCCGATCTATAGGGCATCAAACTTGTTGTGTTTTCCCTTATCCTGTATAGGTGCATCCCACTTAAGAACCAAATCCCCGATCTCAAACTCCTTCTTCTTGACCTTCTTGTCAAAAGCCAGTTTGACCTTCTGCTGATGGTCCTGATTTCTGTCCATTACCTACTCTCTGGCCTGCTGGAATTCCACCAGTTGATGAACTCTTCTGATCATGTCATCAGGCTCTTCTTGATAATCCTGGAAGAACTTTGCTAAAAGAATGGCTATCTGAGAAGGGAAAACAACTTCTTCTCCATAAACTAATTGGAAAGGGGAGATGCCTATAGATCTCTTTGTGGTCACTTGATTGGCCCATAGAGAGAATTTCAACTTTGAATCCCAAGCCTTTTTTTTGTCCTCCAATAGTCTTTTGATGATCCTTATCAGGCTTTTGTTGGAGGACTCTGCTAAACCATTACCCTGGGGATAGTATGGGGTGGAGTGAATCATTTTGATCCCAAATTTCTCACAAAACTTGGCTAAAGGCTCAAACTTGAAAGAGGTTGCGTTATCAGTGACGATCTTGCTTGGGAAGCCAAATCTTGTGATGAGGTCTTCCAAGAATCCAATGATTACCTTGTGGGAAGCACTCCTGGTGGGAATAACTTCTATCCATTTAGTAAAGAAATCCATGGCAGTTAGGATCCATATGTGTTTCCCACTAGAAGCAAGGTGGATTTCTCCAATAAAATCTAGGTCCCATTGCTAGAAAGATCCCAAAAAAACCACAGGCTTTAAAGGTAAAGACTTGAGCTGTTGTTTTCCTGCAAATCTTTGACATTTGATACAGGCTCTAACCTTTCTACAGACGTCAGTGAATAGGGTAGGTCAGTAGTATACAGCCCTGAG
This sequence comes from Picea engelmannii, assembly GCA_009831015.1. NCBI lineage: Eukaryota > Viridiplantae > Streptophyta > Pinopsida > Pinales > Pinaceae > Picea > Picea engelmannii. The sequence goes on from ML804372.1 coordinate 110,746, forward strand.
GATTTTGTAGGCTGTGGCTTTCTAGAAATGATGCCCTCCACATTGGCTATCGTGAAATTCAACCATGATCCTATTAGCCTCTTGTGGATTCATACATTTCAAAAGCACCCCCAAGGGATCTTTCCAATATAAAACTTGATCGACAAGGTAGTATCTGACTGCTTTGAGCTTCAAATCTCTTTCCTTGTTTCTTTGCAGTCCATCTGGAGGTTGCAACTCCTACAAAAAATATACGACATCCTTATACCAAGGACATCGAGCCAACGGGGGTTCTACTTGAGGGTCTATATTAGACAGTTGATCCTGCTGATTTTCTAAGCATTCATTGATGACACCTACCCCCAAAGCTTTGTAATTTTCTTCAGCCAACAACTTAGCTAAACCTTGACCTTTGATTAATTTGGTAGGCCTTATTTCTAATTCAAACTCAAGGATATTGGCTATCCACTTACTCCTCCTCCCATCTATGTCAGGCTAAATAAGAATGTCTTTAACAACGGCCGAGGGGACATAGGCAATGATTTTTGACTGTAGGACATAGGTTCTAAAGGCTTTGAGAACCTTTACCAGAGCATAGGCCTGCTTCTCCATAATGCCGTACCTGACTTCAACATCCCTAAGAGATTTTCTAAAATAGGCAATAGGCTTCTCTAGCCCGGCCTTGTTTGTGTATAATAAAACAACAACCACTGTGTCAGGTGAGGCAAAAGAGAAAATAAGGAAATCCTTTGAGTAATCTGGACTGATAAGAACAATAGCTTCAGTTAAGGCCTTCTTTATCTTCTCAAAGGAACTTCACGATTCAGAAGTCCACCTCACTTCATTTCCTTTCCTCAACATGGTTGTTATAAGTCTTACCCCTTCAAAAAAGTTAGAAACAAATCTCCTTAGAAAATTAGTCTTACCAAGGAAAGATTGGACCTCCTTCCTGGATCTTGGGATTGATAAGGCCTGTATTGCCTCAACTCTGCTAGGATCGATCTTGACTCCTTCGGCTGATACTATGTGACCTGATAACTTTCCCTCCTTCATGGAGAAMAAAGATTTCTTGGGATTCAATGAAATGCCAAAACTCCTGCATTTCAGAAAAACCTTCCTGAGATGACAACAATGTTCTTTATCAGATTTGGAAAAGACTGTTATGTCATCCAGGTAKATGACCACAAACTTATCCCTTTCCCCAATGAAAKCTATGTCCATGGCAYGTTGAAACGTTGCCCCTGCATTCATCAATCCAAAAGGCATTTTAGCATACATGAATGTGCCCCATGGAGTGGTAAATGTCGTATTTTCCTTGTCCTCAGGAAGAATAGAGATTTGATTGTAGCATATTGTTACCAAGCCTCTTGAAATCTCTGTTATCAGTATTCTGGGGGTTTCTCTACATGGGCTTCCCCTCTAACTCCCATTTCTCCATCCTAGCCAAGAGAGATTTCAACACTTTAGTTACCTCATCCATTTGAGGAGGAAGGGGAGAAGAATAGGATGAGGAGGCTTCAACTCTCCTCCTGGGTATGTCTCTGTCAGCCTTACTCCTGAGCCGGTCAATAGCCAATATATTAGACTCTACTTCTATGGTCACGTCCTATATGTGCACCAGAGTGGCTTCTCTCCTTTCCCTCAACATAAGGCAAAAATCAAGATCAAAAGCGCTAGCATAAGTGATCTTCGCAGAGGCTTTTGAGGGCTTAATCTCAGCGGGGATTTTATGATACATCTTATTTAATCTCTTAGAGAAGTCAGAGACAGACTCTCCTTCTTTTCTCTTCAAGGACCCGAACTCTATCATGTAATACATGAAGTATTTTTTGTCTCCCCATTGTCTTAGAAATGCGCTATCCAAAGCCTCAATTCCATTTATAGATCCAGGAGGTAGGGCTCTAAACCATTTCCTAGCTTTTCCTTCAAGGCTATGGAAAAAAATTCTCATCCATACATCTGCATGCATGATAACATGATCATCTGTGAAGCTATAAAAGGCTTCAAGATGTTCTTTTGTAGCTATGTCCCCTTCACCTGTGAACTTGGGTAGTTTCTTAAGGTATCCATCTGCTGGAAGGGTGTTAAGAGGTTGTGGTAACACAAGGGGAGCATACCTAGCAGCTATAATGGCCTCCATTCTGGTCATGGGGGGATTAACTCCTGCCATGGGAATATTAGGTGGAGGGGAACTTGGAGGATAAGGGGTTCGAAAAGGGGATACTGAGAAGGAGATTCTAGGAAACAATGGGGGATTTAGGGAGAAGGCTAACGGGCTTGAGTCTGCAGATGCTTCTCTCTGTGCAGAAGTGGTAACAGTAACAAGAGGAGGAGTGGTAAAGCTAGGAGTGGGGAAGTCTCCTGTGGTCCTAGATTCATGCCAAGGTAGAGATTCAGGGGAGAGGGGAGTGACAAGGATTTATCCTTCTAATGCTAGACCAGGAGGAGAAAACTCAACAGGAACACTCCCGAAATTTAGGGAACGGGAAACCTCAGAAACAGGCTTGCTAGGAAGCTGAGAAGAAGAAAATGGAGTTTCTACAGAAGGAGATGGCGGATTACCTGGTTTGGCGGTAGAAGTTTCCCCTTCAAAGGCCTTTCCTTTTCTGGAAACCACCTCCGGATCAGCTACAGGTGTAGCTAGAGGCAGCTGTGGATGAGACCGCGTATGTCTGCCTCTGGAAGCCACAACTAAAACAACGGGTTTGCTCTAGTGGAGTCGTCACAACAGATTCACCAGGTGCACAGTAGAAATCTTCAAAGGATCTGATGCCTGATGCACCTTCAGAATCAGAGGCTCAATGTCATTAAATCTCGGGGAAAATTTTCAACTTCGTCCCAGGCAACGACGCCAAAAATGTTAGCGTCATAAGTCACTCCTGGATTGCTACAGGAGCAGAGCCCAACACCCATCAATTTTATGTCACGATAAGTTTAATGGGTGATCAAATGGTTAGAGACATAGGACAAAATCACTCTAGCTTAGGGACCAGGTCTAGTATGTAAATAACAAAGGAGGTCTTGATCTAACTTCAGTCAGTGGGTTGTGTTATCACCCCATAAATTATGGGAATCAACTTATGACTTGGATATTATGGATATTATCTGTATCTGGTGTTCTTATTGGAAATTGTTTTTCATTTTGCAAAGAGAAAAAGAAAAGAAAAAGAAAAGAGGGCAAAAATAATTGAAGCAAAGGCCCCATGCAATGACAGTGACTTGGTCATACCTTTCAAGCAGCCTGTGAACATATAAGTAGCCTGTGAACATATAAGCAGCATGCGAACATGTTTCAAAGTGTGAATTCTGGAAGAAGACAACTGTAACTTTT
>ML804372.1:150044-161316 GCA_009831015.1 Picea engelmannii
TTAGTGGCTAAAGTCCCTTCATGACTTGTCATGTTTAAGCTTACATATCTACCTTTAGATAAAAGGAACCTGCTCTGATACCAATTGTTGGAAAACTAAGAGGGGGGGGGGGTGAATCAGTTGTTACCATTCTTAAACAATTATGCTTATTTTAAACTCTACTTAATGTCAATCACAATAATGCAGGGAGGTAAGCAATAGAACATTCAACATCAGTCACACATATGAAATATATAGAGACATATATTTCCTGAGGAAACCCATAAAGGGTAAAAACCTCTTCTTCTTGGTATGATATGTAATCTTTACATTCTGTACATTATCATACATATGAGATCCAATTCATCGTGAGGCTACAACCTCTATTTTGCAAGCTGCAACTTGTTGAGAGCACCAACTCTCTGTTTTCTCTAGCACCTACTAGAAGGAAGCACCAAATCCCTAGTTTCTCTAGCACCCAATAGAAGGAAGCACCAACTCCCTATTTTCTCTAGCACCCACTAGAAAGAAGAACCAACTCCCTAGTTTCTCTAGCACCCACTAGAAGGAAGCACCAACTCCCTAGTTTCTCTAGCACCCACTAGAAGGAAGAAACAACTCCCTAAGTGGTCCAACACCAACTGGATGGAAGCACCAACTTCCAGTCACACAGGCACTAACCTGTATAACAGAGAACAACATATCTCCCTTGCACCACCCTGCCACCCTGGTTTCTCTGGATGCAACCTGATGGAAGCTACAACTCCCTGTGTTCAAGCACCCACTTGAACCTCTAAGGACAACAATCCTCCCTAGCACCCCCCTACCACTCTGAAATATGAATCTTTGCTACTGAAACTTATTACAGTGATATAATGTTCATCAATGGCTTACCAGTCTCATCACTATTCTACTACACTTCCCTGCTCTGTCTTCCTCACTGTCTTCCTGCACGCATGCCTTGCGCTTTCTATTATTCTGCCTTTTATTCTCTGTGTGCCATGTCCATTCAATGCACCATTCCTCTTCTGTGTATTTCAGTTGCTGCACACTGCCTCCTTCTACACTCCTAAATCACTCTCAATAGCAACAACCATCTCTTCTTTGTTTTGCATTCTTATAGTCTCTGTGCACCTTGTGCATCCTATATGCGCAATCCTTCTTCATGCTCTACACACCACCATTGTTTTTCACATCAGGATGTTCACTCCACTCCCCATTTCCACCGCTTCACTCCCTCGATCATCAACACTCTCTCTCTATTCTTCATGTTGTCCTCGTGTCGAGTCCTCTTCCTGATCATCATGGCAATTCCTCATCTTTTCTGGCGGTTATACCCATGCGTTCATCATCACTGGGTGTTATGTTGAGATTCCTTAGCCTGTCTAGCAGTCGAGACTCTTCATCTTCTCTATCATAGTCAAGATCATCCTCTCTATTGCAATTACAGGCTTCAACACTCTTCCATCTGTCAATTGCCTCTATCAATAGTCTTCATTCCACTGGCAGATGCCTTGAGACTCTTCAGCTCCTCTGGAATCACACTGAGGCCTCTTTGAATTTTTTGTGTAGAAACACTCAATGGTTTCTGGCAGTTACACTGTGAATATTTTGAGCCTTATGCCTTTGGCACCTTTCACCTTTCCTTTCACATGTGGCCTCAGGCGGTGACCATAGCCTACACCAAAAGGTGTTTTCACATTTCGACATTTCGGGATTTCACATGTCGCGAATTCCTGTTGTGAGGCATCTTGACTCTCCAAGTCACGATCTCCAAAACTCCATGTCGCAACTTTGCATTTCAACATTTTAGGATTTCGCATGTCGCGAATTCCTGTTGCGAGGCATCTCGACTCTCCAAGTCATGATCTCTGAAACTCCATGTCGCAATTTCACATTTCAGCATTTTGCGATTTCACATGTCGTGAATTCCTATTGCGAGGCATCTCAACTCTCCAAGTCACGATCTCCGAAATTCCATGTCACAATTTCGCATTTCGGCATTTTGCAATTTCGACAATTCTTGTGATGAGATATCTTGACGCTCCATGTCGCGATCCCTGAAACTCCGAAAAAGGAGCTTAGCTGGACTAACTCCTTCCCTTCTCGTGACCATCAGTGACCACAACCTATGTCCACTCACTAATCATTTGAGCGCTTCGCTCTTCATATCAATGGTCCACGATCCATGGTGATCGGACGACTATCCTCCACCCCAGAACTTCAAATTTCAGGACTTTGGTGGAGAGTTGATGCTAAAATTCCTGAAACTAAATTCCTGGAATGACGTCACTCGATGACGTGTCGTGATCTATGTGTCTTCCACGTGTCACTCAGAATTGTGATTTCCAGGTTCCTGAAATTCCAAATCAACTTGACACTTGTCCTTATATGATTGCACCATGTGTCCTTTCTGACATAGACTGCCACTTGTCCTTGATGACATGGTATACCACATTCACCTCCTGGGTCTGACGACCCAGATTTTCGCTTGATCCAATGACTAGGATTATTTCGCGATTTCACATATCGCGAGTTCGAGAGGTTAGGGAACCCCATTCCTTTGATCTTTGATTTCCTGGTCTGTTAAACTCTGAAATGGAGTCTTTGTTGATGTGCATGTTTTGGGATTTCAGGGTTTGTTACTTCAAAGGTTAAAGTTCCTTTCATCTTTGATTTCCCGGTCTGCGAAACTCTGAAATGGAGTCTTTGTTGATGTGCCTGTTTCGGGATTTCAACGTTTCACATTTTGCAACTTTGGGACTCCTGTGATGAAGAGTCTTGACTCTTGAATCCTCCAACTCCCGGTATCCAAAACTCCGAAATGGAGTCATTGTTGATGTGCCTATTTCGGGATTTCGGTGTTTCACATTTCACAACTTCGGGACTCCTGTGATGAAGAGTCTCAACTCTTGACGCCTCCAACTCCCAGTATTCGAAACTCCAAAATGGAGTTTACGCTTCTGATCTTTCCATTGAGTTTCTTCCTTGACTCCTCCAACTCCCAGTATCCAAAACTCCAAAATGGAGTTTACGCTTCTGATATTTCCATTGAGTTGCTTCCTTGACTCCTCCAACTCCCGCTATCCGAAACTCCGAAATGGAGTTTACGCTTCTGATCTTGCCATCAATAACTGTAAGCATGCTTTCATTGCTACTGTTCTTGCCTGTAGACATGCCATCGTTGTTGTTGTTCTTTCCATCAATGACAAGAACGCTCTTATTGTAAACATGCCAACAGAATCTGGGTAAGCTAGAAGATTGGTTTATTGAGGAGAAATTCTCCTATATCAAAGTTTTTGGGTGTTTGGTTTCCCCCCATGCTCTCCCATGATTTTTACCCGACCGACTAGTATGCAGGGAATTGGCCTACCAGACAGTATTATGAGGCATCAGCAAAGAACTGAGGCAGTGCAGAAAAAGGCATGACTGACTTTCCCTATTCAGGTTGGCATGTTTTAATTACTGTATTTTGGTCACTCCAAAGTGGAGGTTGCGACTCTGGATGATGTCAAATTGGTTGACATTAAATTTAAAAGACACTACCCACACAAAATTGTAGAAAATCACCTAGCCCAATTCAACATGAGAAGATATGTGCACGAAAGCTCCCCGTATGACAAAATATTCAGGGGATTTAAGTCTTATGAGGAAGTACAAGGTATATTTCGAACCTTTCCCCCAGGTCAACAAGTTGGTTTTATCATCTTCCATAAGCACATCTGGAACAAAATACCGAAGGTATTACAAGGGGAGAAAGTAGCCACTTCCCCTTCTCAGGAAGCCAAGTCAACAGGTTACAAAGAAAATCTCTCTGGTAAGAATAAAGTTGAAGAATCCCCGAAGAGTTCAGAGGTATTAAATCATAAATTAGAGGCCTAATTTTCAATTCCACTAAGCCCTCAGGAAAAGTCTCAGCTCGAAGACTTCCTAAAACAAGGATAAATGCCGTGTCCTTTGCCTCCAACCACCTCTGCTGGTACCTCAAATACAATAGAGAAGAAACAATCTACAAAGATTGACACTCCCATTAAATCATTGACACCTCTGCAATCCAGCTTTGGGACCCCTAATCCTGAGAATTTTTTCGTGAATGATCTTACCCCCATATCATCCGAATAAATGCCTCCTTCGTATTTATTTTTTAGCAGAAAAAGGAAGGCCATCGTCAAAAGAGAATCACAACAGAAAGATAGAGTGATAAAAAAAATGCAGAGGATGTTATATGACAAGAATGATTGAGATGATCCAAAATTAGTGAAAGAAGTTGAAGATTCATTGGGTGCTTTTGCCACTACAAATCAATGGTCTATGGATAATTTGGTTGAGAAACTACGACATAAGTGACTATTAGTAGAGAAATTACAAAATCAATAATATACCATTGAGAATACTATCAGGAATAGAGTGATTTAGGACTTCGATCAAATTAGAGCTAATGATCAACAACAGATTCAACAGCTTCGGGCCAACCTTGAATAGCTCCACCAGAGTTCAGAAACCAACCAAGGTAGGGTCGCTCAACGTGATGAACTGATAAAGCAATTGTAAGCCATATTAGACCTAACTGAAGATACCTCAGTAGATATCTCATCCTTCCAGACTCAAGCACTGGAAATAAATGAAAAACTGGAAATGTCCCAGTAGGATATTTTTGTGAAGGTTGATGCCATCCAGAAGTGCTACCAGGCAGTATACCTTGCTCTGAAGGATATCTATATTAAGGAAAGAGAAGCTCACTCATATCGAGCTAGGTTTCAAGAATCCATCATATTGACACATAAAGATAGTGCCCCTAATTTTCCTCTACTCTCTTCTTATGAGAAATTATGAGGTGATATGGCCTTGAAGGTGTGGGAAAGGAATTTTATAGAAAGAAATAGATTATCCTGGGAGGTAAAGGATGCTTTCCAAGAAGCGTTATCATCATTAGACAAAATACTAATTGATTTTGAGGGAAGCAGTATCGCAGAGGCTCGAGGGAAAATCGATATTGAAATGAAGTAACATAATTCTAGAAAGAACAAAGAAGAAACTATGGCAGCCATTTAGGAAATGAGCCAGATCGATCTTCTTAAGATTAATAAATGGCTAGTGAACCCAAGATCATAGTCCCAGGCCATAAATTAAGAGGTGAAAAGAATCAAGGAAAGGCTACCTCAAGTAGAATGAAAATTATACACTTTCGAGGTGAATGAAACAATTGAGCGTTCAAGGCTTGTGGTGGAATTATTAGATAAATGAAACTGATATATAGAGTGTGTAAAAGCAAGCACAGTTGGGAGCAGGTAAGAAAATGTCACTGCATTGCTGAGCACAACTAGAGGGATAGATGACAACAAAACTACAACGGCCAGGACATTATACTGAATTATTAAGAAGACTAGATGACATAGGTATCCAGCCTAAAGGAATAAGGAAAATAAGTGTTTCTTCCAGCAGACGAAGAGATAGAGGGGAATACTAACGAATCTCATCATATTCTACACAYTGTTTTCTTATTTCAAATATTTTATATTTTTATTGTAAGAAGTCCAACCATTTTCAGTTGTGATATTTTTTGTATAAATACATAGATTCAAAATCTATTCAAGGATGCTTCTTGCCAGATGTAATAGAGAAAACTCTCCTTTTRAGCATTAATACAAGTGCAGACAAAGATTCCAATTTTCGCTCAATTTGAGTTGTGTGTTTCTTCTGTGTTTCCATATCTTCATATTTCCTTATGMAATTCCTTGATAGGCGATTGATTGCAATTTAGTATCAAAACTACTGTAATCCCTTTACATCAGTAATTCGTTAAGCAAGCCGTTTTTCCTCTGTTCTTACTATAAGTAAAACAAGACCTACAAGATATTTGAATTACTTCATTTCATATCCTTTGCAAGGGTGCACTCTCTATTTTTCTTCTACTGCAACAAGGTGAGACTCTTCAGCAATTGATGCCTTGCTTTGTTTAACAGTTTTGTAAATTTCTCCCACACCATTTGATATTGTAATTGTGACTCAGACAACAAAATACATATTTTGTACTACCATATTGTTAATTTCATTTAAGGATATTTTCTTATATAACTAAAGGTAGAAAAAACACTCTTTTAAAAAATTCTCTTTAAACTTTCTTGATTCCTAAGATTACTCTTTGAACCTTAAGTTTAATCTCAGGAACAACATCTTTTTGGCATCGTTGCCGGGAACGGAGAAAGGAAGTTATTTTTCCTTGGGAAAACGACAAGGTAAATTTCTATCTTTGATGGTGAACAAATATTGAATAGATAAGTAAGGATTATTTTTATTTTTCACTTGGTGACTCCACCGTAGATAAAACTGGCATTCGGTCGAAAGAATACAAAAAAAAATCCAGACGATAAGCAGACCACACCAGTGTCAGATCCCAAAAAGATGTTAAAATCAAAGGGATACCTCAAATACACTGTTGCATCAACAAGTAAATTTTATCAATCCAACATTACACAAGTTAATTCTAAGGTTCCAATTAAGAACTAACCCCTAAATAAAGTTCTAAACAAATACATTCTGCAGAGACATCGACTAGTGAACCCGAGGCTAAATTCGAAGCTCCAAAGCTAGTTGTTCTCGAGATAAAATTTGAGATTGATTTAACAGTTACTTTTACCATCGAGAATAAAGAACCCCATTCAATACCTGTCAATGTTGACACTCTTCCGGGTATACCCTCTCCCAAATTGAAGGTTTTAGTTTCCTGAAAATCCGAAGAATATATTTTATACCCCAATTCATCCCCTATCAGTTCTGCTGTATATACATCTTGTAAGTCTGAGGAAACCAGTCCACATTTCCCTTTTCCTCCTCTTCTAGATTTTTTGTCTCCTAACAACCTTTTTTCATAACTTCCTTCACCACATCCCAAAGTAGTCGAAAGATCACCACTTCATTCCCTCGAAGTTTTTGAAAATCCCCTTTTTAGTTCACGAAGTCCGTCTCCTAGTTCCAATGGCTGCTGCTGGAGGAGGTGGCACCGGAGGTGGAGGAGCAGGTGGACAAGGTCAAGGAAAAGCTCCAACTCCCATAATATTTTCCAAAGTAGCTGCCATATATGTTCCCTTGGTCCTTCCTTCCATCCTTCATGATTTTCCCGAAAATTATGTGAAAAACCTACCAAAATTCATGGGTGAAGGAGATTTAACCGCAACCGAACACATAGCCTTTTTTGATCAGTTTGTTGATATCTTAGGCATCAAACATGAAGATGTATACTCAAGGCTGTTAGTACAAACCTTCAAAGGACAAGTGAGAACCTAGTTCCGAGGACTCCCGGTAGGTTCCGTACGGTCATATGATGATCTAGAAAATGCCTTCCTAAGACAGTGGGGAAAGAAGAAGGACCATCTCTGTTATTTGACTGAATTTGGGGCTTTAAGAAAAAATAATTTTGAATCAGTTCTTGAATTTACTTAGAGATTCAATAAACTGTACAACAAAATCTTGGCTGAAGTCAAACCCTCTCAACCTGCGACAAAGGTAACTTTTGGAGGGGCTTTTGAACCTGAATTTGCTCTCCTCTTAAGAGAAAGAAGATCTGCCACTCTAGCAGGAATGCAAGATGATGCCATATAAATTGAATCTAATATGAAGACATCCGGGAAATTAAAAATTAAGGTTTATATGGGAACCAAAGAACCTAGATGTTTCAAAGAGCAGGCAGGACCCTCTGGATCTGGGAAGTCCACAGAAGAAAATATGGATGAGATGGACAAGATAATTAAAGATTTATCAAATAAGATATCCGGGATGGAATTAGATAAATCCAAACTGGATACTTACATTAGGAATCAGTTCAAGAGAAACCCTAACCCCCAGATGCAATAGAGACAAATAAAAAATGAATATCAAAAGATCCAAGCCTCATTTAAAACTGAAAATTTTATGCAGAGGGATGATATGCAAAATTATGGGGAGTTAGAAGAAGACCCGAATAACCTTAGCGATGACGATCTGGAGCTGCATTTAACCAGACAAGATTATGAGAAGTCTTTAGATCCAAAGTCCCTATCTAATAATGAGGAAAGTATTAATAATCTGGGAGACTCTTCCTATCAAGGACTCACTGACTCAATAATGGCTGAACTCCAACAAAAGTATAATTTAAGGCCCAAAGAAAAAAATTCTATGCATGATCCACCGAAAAATATTTTTTCATGAAGTAAAATGAATGAGGAAGATTTACTAAAACGCCAACTGAAACACAATATCCTCGGACAAAACCAGTTGAAACAAGAGCAACACAAACTAAAAAATCGGAAAATACAGAAGTAGAAGTTCCAACCAGAGAAATAAAAAAAACAATCAGAGGTTTCATTTTAGAAAACAAACTTAATAAATTAAAATCCCCATGCCTCTGGTTGAGCTTACAAAAAATCCAAATTATAAAAAGAAAATTGCTAAAATAATAAATGTTTCTGATACTAGTTGTCACGTAGATGTTATTAATCTACAAGATGAAATACCTATGATCATGTTTGGTCCACACATCGAAAACACCAAGGATTCTGTTGCTCCATTTTATATTACACTAAATGTGCATGATCATTTACTCCACAACTGCATGTTAGATTCTGGGACCTCTCATAATTTAATACCTAACATTATAATGGAGAAATTGGGCCTCAAAATTAGTAGACCTTATCAATACTTGTACTTGTTTGATTCCATAAAAGTTAAGTGCCTTGGCATGATTAAGGATCTGGTAGTAAATATTGCTCAAATCCCTATAAAAAGTGTCCTTATGGATGTGGTCATCGTTGATGTCGCTGCGAAGTATGGTATTCTTCTATCCAGGTCTTGGGGTTCCAAATTAGGGGGATCAGTTCAGCTGGATATGATTGGTGCTACGATCCCAATTTTTTGTGGACAATTCACACGATTGTACAAAGAAACTACATTGGCTTATACGGTAAGTGACCGTCAAAATCCAAATAATTACCCAGTCTATGTTGCTGATCAAGACTTAGGAAATTTTATATTATCTATAGATGATGATTTTGAAGAATGTACAGAAGAAGAAAACAAAAAAAGAGAAAAAAAAAGAAAAATGTAAATAGTAGAGAATGAATGTGGAAAATGTTTTTTGATGGCACTTCATCCTGTGAAGGAGCAGGGACTAGAGTGTTATTTGTAGCGCCATGAGATGAGTACATTATTCCATTCTCATATAGATTACAATGGGATATCGATTATACAAATAATGTCTGCGAATATGAAGCTCTAGTTTTAGGATTAGAAACTGCCAGAAAGTTAAAAATTGAACATCTAATAGTAACTTTATGTTGATGAAGAGCTCATTATGAGACAAATAAAACAACAGTATCAAGCCACACATCCAAGGTTGAGGTCATACAGAAATTGTTCCTGGGATTTGATAGATAATTTCTTCTCATCCTTTAACATTCACTCCATTCCTAGAATGGAAAATTAGGAGGCCGATTCTTTAGCCAAATTTGTTTCTACCTTTGTGCCACCTACTGTCCTAAAACTGAAATATCACATCGATATGAGACATATACCCTCGATATCGAACAAATTTCAACATTGGCAAGTGTTCAAAGATGACGAACAAATTAAACAGTACCTGGAAATGATTGATGCGTTTTCTTAAACTCACATAGATCAAGAAAACCAAAATGGCCTGACTTGGATTATGCAAGAAGGTGAAGACCCCGAAAAATTCCAGGATAAGATTGCAAACCATCACATTATTTTTCTTAAGAACAATCAAATTCCCAGAGGCCTGATCCCCTTAGAGATATTATTTGACCAAGATGACATACCATTAAAGTATACCTTACGACCTCAACCCAAAGAGGTTGAAGACTGTAATATAGGAACTAAAGAAGATCATAAACTGGTCAAGATATCTAAATACCTTCCACCCCAAATGAATAATAATTACATCGATTTGATTAGGAAATACAAAGACATTTTTTCATGGTCCTATGTTGATATGAAAACTTATGATACCTTTGTTATTGAACACAAGATTCCTTTGAAACATGGTATCAAAAATTTCAGGAAAAAACTCAGACAAATAAATCCTATCCTCCTGCCAGTGATAGAAAGGGAAGTCAAGAATATTCTTGATGAAAAAATTATCATCCCACTTAGGCATTCTGAATGGGTAGCGAATTTGGTACTCGTCAGAAAGAAAAATGGCGAAATAAGGCTCTGTGTAGATTTCAGAAAATTAAATCGATTGTCCCTCAAAGACAACTACCTGTTGGTTGTGGAGCCTGATTATCTTCCTGATTCAGAGGTATTTTACTTTCAGTCGTGTTTATACCCCATGAAGTATTTACACCCCATAAGTATGTACAATATTCCATGTGGGGGAGTACAGAGGGGGGGTACCCCCTTTGCGGGGTCCCGGGGGGCTATCCCCCTGGATGGGGGCAAGCGGGGGTTCAAGGGAAAATCTCCTGAAGGAAAAATTGCCTTGTAAATGTATATTGTAATTTCATTGTAAATCTAGACCGTTCATTATAAGGTCGCAGATCGAACGATAGAGATTATGTTAGGGTTTTTTTGCCCTAGAAGGCAACCCTCTTTTATGAGGGAAATGTATTGCGGCTATGGTTGATGGCGAATATTGTATTCTGAGATAGGAGACTGTGAGATAAAGAAGAGGAAGTTACAACGGGTTTGTTGTAGGTTGTATCCCTTCATATGCTAGATAATAATAAAGGAAGGACCTGGCATTTTCTCTGGTGGACGTAGCCCACACTGGGTGAACCACATAAATCTGTGTCTCTATTGTATTTTGTATCTTCTGTGTTTTGTTTCCGCATTTTTTTTATTTTATTTCTCCACGGTCCTATTTTTCTAACAATTGGTATCAGAGTGAAAGGTAACTCACAGGAAAAGAGGGTTCCTGGTTCGAGTGGGAGCAATGTCGGAAGATGGAAAGTTAAGGGTCAAGAATTTTAATGGCCAAAACTACCATTTATGGAAGATACAGATGGAAGACTATTTATATCAGAAGGATCTATTCCTACCATTGGGTGGAATAGAAAAGAAGCTGATGGCTACGAAGGACGAAGAATGGGAGATTCTTGACAGAAAGGATCTAGGAATGATATGACTGAGTCTGGCAGCGTTGGTGGCTTTCAATATTTCCAAAGAAAAGACAACGAAGGGTTTGATGGATGCATTGGCCAAATTGTATGAAAAACCCTCAACATCCAATAAGGTATTTCTAATGAAGAGATTATTTAATATGAAGATGTCGGAAGGTGGGTCTGTTGCAAATCATTTAAAT
>ML804372.1:174186-215401 GCA_009831015.1 Picea engelmannii
CTGGGTTGAGAGGGTTATGTTGGTTAGAGTCGCCCAGATGTTGGGATTAAGTTGTTGCTAATTGTTGTAGGTTAGGAGAAGGCACGTCTGAGTCTGTAATAGATTAGATCTATCGAAGAAGATTATATCTCTGTGACATGGGTCTAAGAGCCAAGAGTATGTACTGAGCCCTACTATGTAATTCAGATTCTGTAATTAGGGAAATATTCTAAAGATAATATGAAGCAGGAATGAATTTAAAAATATGTTGTGTCTTTATGTCCTTGCTTATACATTACAATATTTCCTTTATGGTTTATGAGTTCTATTTGATGGTTCGACATTTGAATGCTTTCTCGCAACGTAAGTAGGTTGGATTCCTGCATTTATATGTTCCAAATCTGTTAATGTCTCTTGCACAAGAACATGGATGATTTCTGATTTCTCTATGGATCCTTGTTGGTCTTCTCCCTACCCTTCCCTATCTATCTGTCTTAGCAACGCTTTGGGTGAGACTTCTTCTCTCCGAGGAAGATGAAAATTCCAACGCTCTAGACTACACAGTACCTTTTGTTGGTAACTTGAGAAGGACCCTGGTCTGATCAAATTAGCGCCAAAAAAATGGTTCTGGTGCCGAGACCCATGTTAAAAGGGAACTTGTAGGGAGAATGATGTCGCCAATCCATAGATATAGCATTAACCAATGGTGGGAAAGGAGCTGTGACACCTTCATATGGAAAGAAGCGGAACTAAGGAGAAAATCGGTGGAAGACACTCGCGAAGCAATCTTTTACTCAGAAAGATCAAGCGACCAATATGAGATTTTTTGGGTTAAATTCCCAGAAGAATTTTTTCACTGGATAAAGAGGCTCCAAGAACCCCCAGAGTTCTAGGGACAGACCAAGAATATCTATGTGTGGGATACCAAAAAGTTAGTAGTACTTCAGAGGCTAGATTTCCCAATTACATGAGATGTGGATTTATGGGTTAGCACCATGCTAGAGGGATATATAATCGAATTTACAGCTGAGAACCACCAGTATTTTTCGCGGGTAGAGCAAATTTTCAAGAAAGGTGCAAGGAGAAGATTGTTGAGAGAAATCCCCCTCTGGATTAATATTTTCTTAATGGAGGAAGGGATGCTGATTATGTTCCTGACCGATATGGAGAAGTAAACACCCTCACTTGGGGTAGGGTGAGACAGGGTGGGATCCATAACATGAGAGAGGGGAAGAGTTCTTTGACAAATGGGGGGGAAACAACAAGAAATGGATTCAAGAGATGAGTGAGCCTTGAAGAGAGCCTCCATAGTTGAGAAGTAGTGGTGCAGAAAGATCAAGAAAGCTGTAAGACAATCTGAAAAGTTGAAAAAAGAAGGCGGAGCAGAAGAAGTAGAGGAAAGACAGATGGAAGAACTGCAGAGGATGAGAAGACAAGAATGATTGACCAGTCAAAGATTAAACGAAAGAGAAGAAAGGAGATAAATAAGTCCCCATGAAGAGGGATGAGAAAGAGAAAGTGTAGATGAAAGAGAGGAGGAAGATGGCATGAATCTTGGAGGAGAAAGAGAAGATTTAGCCCCGAGAAAGAGAATTTGGCTAAAGAGATCTTCACAATGGAAGCTAATGATACTCCCCATATCAAAGAAAATCACCCTGAAACCAGCGACACCAACCCCGAATCCCCCATACCCCAAGTGTCTTCTATCCAAGAAGTAAGTTTGATACTACCTTCTCATGCTAATTCTATTCCAATACAATTAGTTAGTCAGTCACAACCAGGAGTTGCGGGTACATGGAGGATATTGGGATCTCCCGATAGATCACAAGTGGGATATTTAGGGTTCATATTGATACAGACAACAGGATTAGCGATGGCCAGCCACGTGGGAGGTTCGATTGCCTGATCCCCAGAATTTCTGGGTAAGGGAGATGAAGATGTTGAGCAACATTGGTTCTTGTGCGAAGCAATATGGAGATCTAGGGGAACTCCAGACGCAAATAAACTGGTCGAGTTCCAGACTACCTTGATAGGTCACGCTCTCAAATGGTACATGAATATCATTAAACCAGGAGTGTCAGGGATGCAAGGCTAGGCATTCACACTTGGACAGGTATAGGCAAGGTTCATAACCGAATTCAAACTACCTCAGTCAGAACAACAGGCTCTATCTGAGTTGTGAGAGATCCAACAGAAGGAAGGCGAATAAGCCTGAGAGTACATCCAAAAGTTTAAATATGCCATAGGAAGGTTGGCACATCCAATACACGAAGAAAATCAAAGGGAGTGGTACATTTAGGGGCTGTTACCTCTAACCCGGATTCCACTAATGCAACAACGAATAGCCATTTTAACAGATGCCTTGGAACAATCGATGAAGATTGAAGCCATGACAGGTTACCTTAAGAACCTGAGAGTAAATTGAACCCTAGTAGATGTGAATCTGGCACAACTATCAGGGCATATATCGACACTGACAGAAAAGATTCAGTAGCTGACGATACCCAGACTAGGACGACCATAGGTTTGGTGCACTGGATGTTATACAGAATTTCATCTAGTGAACAAATGTCAGAGAATGAGGGGACTGGGAGCTCCCCAGAATATGATGGTAAACCCACCAGGACCCACGAGAGGATTTGCGCAAGTGTCGACGAATTCATCATTCCAAAACCCTACCCCATATCATGCTTTCCCAGGAGGCCAAGCAACACCAATAATGGAATATTGTGAAATTTTTTGAATCCATGACCATGGGCCAAGACAATGCCCCATCATGCAAAAATATTCAACAGTACCAAACATAATACACTGTGAGTTTTGCGCATCCAATATGCATACTACCAATCAATGTAGAACATTGGACGCACTTGGAGACAGGTTAGACCGAACAACATTCAGGGTGAATGAAAACCTTCAGGGACCAGGAAGAGGTTGAGGAGGTGGATCTAGACGAGATTTCATAGGAGGATGAACTGGGGGAAGAGGACCAAGTAGATGTTATAACTGCAATGAACAAGGTCACTTGGCCAGAGACTGTCCTCATGCAAGGCATCCATGGTGTCCCCACTGCAGAACTAATAGACACACAATTGAACACTGTCCATAATTAATTGCAAAGTGGGAAGATAGAGTACGAAAAAGAGGAACTAACCTTATCAGTTCAGAGATCAAGAGGATTTCTAAGGGTCAATTTCCCAATCTTAATATCGTTACTCAAGGAGGAGCAAAGACAGGAGTTGATGTTGATACTCTACCCCATATCCATAAAGAAACACCTAAGGGAGACAGGTATGACCCCCTAAAGAAAAATATGTTATTTAAATATGCCATATAAGTACTCTAGAATATTCCTAGTCATGAAGTGCAAGAGAACCCCCCCGACCAACTGCTTACCCTAAGATGGTGCAAGTCCCTGTTTCAACCCCTACACCCAAAAACCCCGTAGCCATATCAAGACAGTCTGAGAAACCCTATAACGCAGTTGATATTTGGTTTCAATTATTCTCTGACATTCTAGGGAATCACCAACTAACAAAAAAGTTGTGCAATGCACTATACCTAGTCTTAGGGAGTGAGGAACCTTCAGAAGCAAGGACAAGGGATAATATTCTTGAGAAGAGTACTCAGAGAGTGCAACGAAGAAAAGTACGAACCAGGAAAGAATTTCGAATGATCGTCCAACTAGACAAATTCTAAATTAAGGATGTTATGTTGGATCTAGGATCAAATGTGAACATTCTGCCTAAAAAGACTTGGGAAGCCTTAGGAAAATCGAGATTGACATATTCCCCAATTTAGTTAAGAATGTAAAACCAATACTATATCTTTCCCATAGGAATATTGGAGAATGTAGAAATCGATGTAGCAAGAATAAAAACAGTAGCTGACTTTGAAGTCATTGAGATCATGGGAGACAAGGATCCCTACCCTTCACTACCTGACATCGATTGGGCCGATGATAATTATGCAGTAATTGATTTAAAGAAATATACCATGAACTTTGAAGCTGAGGGAATCAAATTAGTTCAACCTTTGGACCCATATCTAGGACCCAGGTACACAGAACCAATAGACAACAATATGGAGGAAGGAGACCTAGACCAGTTATACACTGTAACAGTGGGGACAAGAAATGATTACATAAATCCTACGGCTGATGGATCAGTAAGATCGAGAAGCATACAGTCAGTAGATGAAGATTCAAAACTAGATTTTGATAGTTGGCAACAAGGGTTGCATGAAATATTCTCAAGAAGATGCGCAGTTGTCAGAATGACCAGATGGAATGGAATTGAAGTAAGAGAACACCCAATATACGATGGTACTTCAGATCTAGACAATTTTTGTAGAATATGGAAGAGAAGGTGACTGAAGATCAAATAATCTCGGTACTAGATGTAGCCTTTCATAACACCCCCACTAGCTGGTGGGCCACTCATAAATCCTCGCTCAGAACTTGGGATGAAGTGAAGCAAGCTATCAAGTTCAGGTTCTGGAATAGGGAGTATATGGAATCAAAGATGCAGATGGATCTCCATGTTGCATAATTGTTTACCGGAGAATCAAATCCTAGGACACACATTGAACAGTGCGTGACACAATGGCAGGCTGCGGAGATACCCTCTCACTTCTGGGTTCAACTATTTCTCCACTCCCTAGGCCCAATTCCGAGAGATTGGTTCATACATGAGGAAACCAGAAGACAGACGGGTGTCTGGCAGATGCTAGAAACATGATTTTGCAAAGACTTCTCATTCTCAAGTAAGTACCTCGAGCTTGAACTAGCCCTGTGAAAGATTAAAGAAGTTATTTTTACAACCAATAGTAATGAGAGATCAAACTCTGTAGTGTGTCCCAACCATACCCAAGAACTTCAGATTAAACTCCACTTACCCTTGATTAACAATCCCATAGAATGCTACCAAATTAGAAAATATTCTGGAAGCCTAGATGAATTAGAAGGACTAAGAAACCTAACCATCAAAGAGATAGAGGGGAGCAGAGAAATCCAAAACACCATGCCCAGCCAGACCGATAGTTCCTACAACCACCCATTAAAATTTCATAGACTCAACATAGGGACTATAAAGAAACCCAAGATAGCTATGGTAGGAGACTATTGGGATGAGAAAACCAGTAAGGAAATACATATTTTATGAAGGGAATATGAGGATTTGTTCCCAAAGACCTTTTTAGAATTAAAAGGAATGAAAGGAGTCATGGGAGAAATGAAGATTGAGCTAAAACCAGGATGCAAGCCTGTCAGACATAGACCATACCATCTTAACCCAAGAGTAAAAGAGAAAGTTAAGAAGGAAAATGATAAGATGTTAGAATCAGGTCTCATTTTCATGGTAGAAGAAGCAGAGTGGGTCAGCCCGATAGTCATCCAAAGGAAGAAAGACACTGAAGACATTATAGTCTGTGTAGACTACAGAAGCCTCAACTCTACCTATGTGCACAACCCCTTTCCAACACCCTTTACTAATTAAGTGCTAGAATAGGTTGGGGGGAAGGAAGCATACTCATTTACATATAGTTTTTTAGGATACCATCAAGTCAGGATTATTGAAGAAGGCAAAAGAAAGACTACTTTCATTACAGAATGGGGATCTTTCGCATACAACATTATGCCATTTGGCTTAAAGAATGCCCCTGTAGTTTTCTCCAAGATTGTGATAGAAGCCTTTAGAGAATTCATTCATAATTTTATCGAAGTCTACATGGATGATTGAAAAATATATAGCTTTCTTAAGGAGCATGTAGCACTTCTCAGGATAATGTTCGACAGATGCAGAGAGATGCAAATTTCACTAAATGTAAGAAAGTGTATCTTCTGTGTGCCACATGGAAATCTGTTGGGCCACATAGTCTGCCGAGAAGGAGTATTGGTAGACCCAGCCAAATTTGTGGTCATTGTCAACATGACAGCACCTACGAGTGCTAAACTATTGTGCTCAACACTAGGACACACAGGTTACTACTGCAGGTTCATTCAAAGATATGCCAACATTACTACGCCACTAGAAAACCTCCTAAAAAAGGATGAAGCCTTCCAATGGACTCCCGAATGCGATAAAGAATTTGAAACACTTAAGGATAAACTCATTATAGCACCGATTTTGATATTCCAAAACTGGGAGAAAGAATTTCACATCCATGTAAATGCTTTTAGAATTTCCTTAGGAGCCATCCTAACGTAATTGGGCGAAGGAGCGATGGATCACCCTATCTATTTTGCAAGTTGAAATATGTCACAAGCATAATGCAACTACACAACAATAGAAATGGAAGGATTAGCAATGATTTATGATTTACATAAATTTAGACATTATCTATTAGGATCTCACTTCAAATTCTTCACTGATTATTCCACACTAAAATACCTAGTTAATAAACCTGTGTTGGAAGGGAGAATTTGAAGATGGTTGCTATTGTTTCAGGAACTTTCTTTTGAAGTCATCATCAAGCTGTGACGATGAAACATCGGACTTGACCATATATCCAGGCTAGAGTCAGGATAAAGTGGTGGAGTAGTGGATGAACAACTTCTAGATGCATAATTGTTCAGGATTGAGGCCATACCAGAATATCTAGAGGACATAGCAATATTTCTCAGTACAGGGGCCTGTCTTGAAACATATTCTGAAACCCAGAAATTCCATATGGTCATCAGAGCAACAGACTACCAGCTAATCGCCAGAAAATTGTATAAACTAGGACTAGACAACATTCTCATATGATGCATCCTCGATCATGAAAGGCAGGATATACTCTAGGAATGCCATAATGAAATCGCAGGAGGCCACGTAGGGGGAAAGGCCACATCAAAAAATGTCCTAAAGTTAGGAATTTGGTGGGCCACACTCTTCAAAGATGAAAAATCATACGATAGATCATGTGATGTTTGTCAACGGGTGGGCAAGCCATCCCGCCAGGATGATCTACCACTACAACCAGTTAGAGCTCTACAGGAATTTGAGAAATGGGCAGTTGACTTCAATGGACCAATCAATCCCATAGACAAACATTCAAAGGCTAGGTACATTATTACCATGACTGATTACCTTACCCGTTGGATAGAAGCAACAACGGTGTAAGACTGTTCGACAAACATTGCTGCCAGATTCATTTTCAAGAATATCATTACCCAGTTCGGATGTCCCAGGAGCCTAACTAGCGATCAGGGAGCTTAATTCATTAGCATCACTATAGCAACACTCACAATGGAATTTCTGATCCAGCATCACAAGAGTAGTCCATACCACCCACAGGCCAACGGAACAGTGGAATCCTTCAACAAAATCCTGGAAAGAGGACTGACAAAGGTCTGTTGCGCAAACCAGGAGGACTGGGATGAAACTCCATAGATATTTGGTGTATATCTGTGGACTACAAAGAAAATCCATATATATACACAATTTCAATTAGTCTATGGCCGGGAGGGAATCGTGCCTGCAAAATTCATTGCTCCAAGCTTGTATATTGCACAAGCCACATGTATGAAAGAAGGCGAATCAGTAGCACAAAGACTTGCGGAACTACAAGAACTCAAGGAAACCAGATTTCTAGTAGACTTCCATCAATCCGTGGAAAAGGCAAGACAAAAATCTTGGCATGAGTGACACATTAAGACCAGGGTATTTACACAAGGAGATAAAGTGTTACTCTATGACAACAGATACCAAAAGCATCTGGGCAAGCTACGTATGCACTGGTTGGGACCCTTCATAATTGTGGAGATATGAACCTCAGGAGCAGTTCGACTCACACAACTGGATGGTGTGCCACAACCAGGATGGGTAAATGGCACTCACCTGAAGCCCTACCTATCTCAATCCCGAAAGAGAATAAAAATCACTCTAATTTGAAGGAGCTTGTACAATAGATAGATTTGAGTTTTATTTTCTTTTTGAAATTTTGTAAGTTTAGTTACCAAAGTCCATATGTGAAGTATTGCACCATAACACACAGTTCATTTTTTTTGTCTAAGTGTTGGTTGATACAAAACTGATGACCCAACAATACAGAACTTGACGCATAAGAGACTCCATTTAATGACTAACATTAAAGATGACGGGGACAACCACTGTGGTCGGAGGGACCATGGGACCAAATCCAATATGAGTCATCTGCCACACAAACTTAGTCTCATCACAACATTTATTTCTATTTCGGTACCCCGTCTGACAACCGTTAAGCCATAAAGCTGCATTATGCCAAGATTCCATCGAAGTTCGTGCCAGGACACCCACTCGTCAAACAAAAAGGTCTCAAATCAGCCACGTCCTTATTCCACTAAGATAAGTAAATACTAAGATCACCAATAGGATTTACCTCGACTAAACTGTCCAGTTGGAAAAACCACACTTGGATTGTGTCCATACAGTCACAAGGAGCAACAGTTACTGCTAAAACTTACCCGTTAATCCCAATATAATTCCCTCAGAACTTAGCCAAGAATGTCATGTTTCTAAAAATAGCACAACCAATTCTAAACTTTGCAGTCTAAACCTGTTAGCACCATTGTAAAAGCTACAGACATAACCCTATCTCTTAGGAACAATTTTTTGCGCACACATACAGAATGCAAGAAGAATACAACAAAATCCAGGTCCAGTGCAAACTGGAAAAACTGCAGGGAAAACTTGCTCAGGCTTGGATGGAGATCCGGAAGGTTGCGCCTGAACTACCCTAGGCCAACAAAGTAAGTGAGCCAGAGCAACAGATCGAGATGTTACAGGAAGCATGGGCGCAACTCACCAATCACACTGACCAAATACAAGTGAAGCTACAACAGGTCTAGCAAGAAGCTGAGCAACAGCCTCAGCAACTCCAGGAACAAATGCAGAAGACAATATTGCAAGGCAACAATGCTAGATAAACATTGCACAAGAACACCGCGGACTGCACCAAAATATTCATAGAAGTCAATGACTGGATGGGCATCATCTCTTGATGAAATCAAGTTTTAGAGGAGGCTCGCACAAATATCTAGATGATGAATGAAGAAGTTGTAGCCACAATGGACCCCATGGAGCAACAACAGAAGTTCGACCAAATTTAGCAGGCCGACAATGAACTAAATACACTCTGAGGCATAGTCTATAGCCAAGAAAGAGCTGTGCAATTTTTGACCAGTCATTCAGACCGCCTATATGCAAATGCACCAGGTCAATGCAATGGACGATTCTGAGTGGAACTTGTTGGTTGTGTCCAAGCCAAAGGAGTACAACAAGGAGATGACCCAACAGTTCCTGGCAAAAGAAACACTCCTCACCTGGAAATGGTAGGACAAGGTTGACAACTTTCAAGGAGTAAAGTACAGAGCATTAGAGATGGTACCAGAATTGGGCCCTTCATTTGAGGAGATTAAGGAAGAAAAATTACAAACAGAAGAGCCCAAAGAATAAGAAAAGAGGGAAAAGGGAAAACAACAGTTGCTCCTAGAGGATGTGAAAGAACCAAGAGCTTGACTCGAGGACGAGTCAAGGATTGTAGTTGGAGCCTGTTGGGCCCTTCATTTTTGAGAAAGAATTGCACAAGTTTTGAATAAGAACAAGTTGCGCAAAATCCGTCAGAGGCTGGGAGAAAAGAGCAATAGAAAGCAGTTGCGGAAGTCATAGCAACGCCAAAAAAACAACAAACGGTTGCAACAGAACAAGAAGGCATGAAAACTAAGATGGAAGACTCAACCCAAATATATATATAGGACCGAACACAAATGTAATGGGGTTGTTGGTTATTGTTGTTGTTATTATTGGTGTTCGCCTATTCTTTGGTTCATCGCTCTGTAAATTGGCTCATTAGTTCTTGAGTTGGTCAGCTGGGTTGAGAGGGTCAGGTTCATCAGAGTCACCCAGATGTTGGGATTAAGCTATTGCTAATTGTTGTAGGTTAGGAAAAGGCACGTCTGAGTCTGTAATATATTAGAGCTACTGATGAATATTAGATCTCTGTGACATGGGTCTAAGAGCCAAGAGTATGTACTGAGCCTTACTATGTAATTCTGAGTCTGTAACCAGGAAAAGCTTCTAAAGATAATATGAAGCAGGACCAAATTTAAAACTATGTTTTGTCTTTATGTTCTTGCTTATACATTACAGTATTTCATTTATGGTTTATGAGTTCTATTTGATGGTTCGACGTTTGAATGCTTGATCGCAACATAAGTAGGCTAGATTCCTGCATTTATATGTTCCAGATCTATTAATGTCTCTTGCACAAGAACAAGGATGAGTTCTAATTTATCTATGGATCCTATTTGGTCTTCTCCCTACCCTTCCCTATCTATCTATCTCAACAACGCTTCAGATGAGACTTATTGTCTCCGGGGAAGATGAAAATGCCAGTGATCTAGACTACATGGTACCTTTTGTTGGTAACCTGAGAAGGACCCTGGTTTGATCAAATTAGCACCAACAAAGAGCAACAACCATTTTACACTTTTGTTAGGAAAGAAATGGATTGAAAAGGATCATATCATAAGGAAAGAAAATGAAGAGGCTACAAAACAGAAAAATAAATAATTAAGGGACTTCATAGATAGAAAGATAGAGCGACTAATAAAAGAACAAGAGGACCAGTCGAAGCAATAGAGGGCAAGAGAAGTAGCTGTCGAAGTTGAAAGAACACAAGCAGGCTTAAAGAACCTGTTCAAGCAGGAAAGAAGTGCATCCACCCCGAAAATAGTAAGAAAAGAGGTATTATATTTGAAGCCTATGAAAGAACATCAATAGTGCGAAGTTAATACACTAAGAGAAAGGAATAATAAGAATGGAAAGAGGAATATAGAGACTCAGATCACAGGAAAGAAGGAAAGAAAGTTTAGTAAGAAGAAATCAAAGATAGAAAAACTATGGGAAGTTCTGGAGAAGACTTCGCAGAAGGAAGACTTACAGAACTTGAACCTCGCCAAAATAACATAACTGCACAGAATGGGACTTCGCCATGGTGAAGATATATGATCGTTGGAGGCATCCTGACCGTTAGAATGACACTCCGGAATGGATAGAAACACAATTATTGACTGAAATATCACCATTGGACCGTTGAGATCGCACCATAACAAATGGATTCGTATTGATTGGGGAATTCCTGCCCTCAGTGACTTCAACCTTGGATACTAGAAGAACTATGCGATACTCGTGCCGCATAGGTACCTGATGAAGACAACTAGGAAGAAGCCCAAGATAGTTCTCTAACTGTGGATTAAGGAGCTCGCACAATCCACGATCTTGAACGTGATGAATATCCCCCACTTGAACCGACATCAAGAGGTTAAATATTGCGTTAAAATCCTCCTATCGTGCTACCATGGAGGGTATTTGTGGCTTGATAGATGCTTGATTGTGGATCCAACACTGATCCACCTAATCACTGGATTGAGCATGCAAGGACCGGACCCTCACCATTTCTACCCAGAGAAGACGTCATATCACTCCTTGGCCCATCGTATAAAAGAATACTATGGCGATGTAGAGAAGGGGAAGTGAGGCTACAAGGTAGCCTCCATTTAGGATGGCGCAGTGCACCTTTCTTGCCAACTGATCACTAGCAATCTCGTCAGAAAGAAACGGTTGACATAAGTCACAAGTTTCGTATTCGACTTCTCAGGGAAGTGTGTCGAAGGAATGTAGATGAACTGGGTGAGTTACCTCATCAACGAGATGGAAAAGGAATGTCGGGAAGCACAACACCAAGGATATGAGTTTCATTTCAGTTGGTTACTGATTTTAATCGCATTTGTCACCTAGAAAATACTGAAAGGAGCAGCCTTACCGGAAGTTGATCCATCAGAGCCATTGCCTACAAGTTTCTCCACCTTGTGGTACATGAGTGATATGGAGAAGTAGTGGCAATCAAATGCGGTGTTCCACGCTTACTACCTACAACTGAAGCGCTCCATTGAATCATTCCCCCAGATGACCCCAAATACTTTGCATCAATACAGGTCACTAGTGAAGTTTCACGTAGACCGACACTTCATCTACATCACTGCGCCCATAGATGAAACTAAGGAGGAGTTGCAGTCTTATTATAAGTTGACTGGTGAAGAAATGGAAGAGATAACCAAAGAATGGCCAACATAATTCCTTGTACTGATCGAATATGAAGAACTCTCCGACCCCGACATCATCGAAATTCCTTTGGTCACCCGGATTGAGTATGATGGCCAGAGAAACACAAAGAAAAAGAATAAAAAGGAGGAAGTGTAGGACATATAAAGTGATGAGAAGGAAAATGCATCAAAGAAAACTACACTTGACTCACTTGCAGAAGGAGGAGGAGATGAAGTGAACCAAGAGGAAGGAGGGGAAGAAGGAAACAATAAATATAAAGGTGAAGTGACATCGCCAAAGGATCCACTTAGAGAGACTGAGGCATCAAAGAAAAGGAAGGTTTCTCCACATAAACCCTCAACATGGAAGAAGATCTGAACCAATAAGCGTCAGTCGCAGAATGTGATCACAGTGGATGATATCCAACTCATCATCACAGTTGTAGAAGACACCTTAGAGGATATCCTGCAGAGACATGAAGTGAAGAAAGAAACATTGTATGACAGAATAGAGAAAGAGCTAAAAGACATACAAAAATCCCTCTACTCGAACTGTACATTGTCTAATGCACCGCGTCATCAAAAATTGCAGAATTGGGGAATGAGCCCACCTAATTATGAAGGATAATAGATGAAACTAAGGCTCAACTTCGTTGTGTCCAAGAAGAAAAGGAGTAGGCCACAGAGGCCTTAAAGAAAGAAAAGGAGGAGGTTTTAGAGCAACTTTGAGTTGCGTAGCAAGAGAAAGATGACATTAGGGATAAGTTCAAGGAGGAAAAAAAGAAAATCCAGAAAGAGAAAGACCAGTTTCTTGTAGAGAAGAATGTGGTCAGAGAGGTAGTGACTAGAGCACTTCGCTCTGTGTCGAGCTTGGCATAGGAGGAACCAGAGTCCACTAAGATGCAAGTGGGGAAGCTTCTTGAATCCATTCAATAGCTTCAAGCAAGAGCAATGGAGCTATAAATCCAAGTAGTGTCGAGCACTCTGCAAGAAGTGCGCGATCAGAGGGGAGAAGTTGTCAGGAATGCAGTAGAAAGAATCAGGGAATTGACCTTAGAGTGTAAGAAACTAAGTAATCGAAGTGTGCAGACCTATGAACACCTTTCATAAGATCCAGAGCTGAGGAAATTGGAAGAAAAGTTCTAGGAGGAGAAGTAACATACGTCCACAATACAAACACAAGTGAAGTTGCTTACTGCCATTGAGAAGATGAAGAGGTCGCAAGAGCAACATGTATTCCAACTGCAGGTTACTACTATCCAGAGAAAGGTTATGGAAGTGGTACAAAGACTCCAACTAGTGTAGGATGAAGTCTGCATGATTTTTGAAGAAATTGAAGGACAAGGCTTGTAGCTAGATCAACTGGTTGCGACAGTAGAACATTGCATGGAAGGGCTTGTTATTGAGCAAGTCATTCAGGAGTTCACCAAGCAGGAGGATCTAGTGAAGCAACAAATCAAGGTAGCTCGAGCTAAGCTCGAGGCCTTCGAAGTATCCCTAGACAGATTTGAGTGACTCGGGACGAGTCACAAGTGAGTGTTGGGGGCCTGTTAGCCCTCGACCAAGTTTTGAGAGAGCATTGGTCATGTTTTACCATTTTTGGGACTTCGACAGGATCGTCGAAGATGGATCACCCAGACGGAGCTAAGATCACGGGATATCACTCGTTTTGCGGACTTTTTGGGTTATTAGTGTTTATGTAATGGGTATGGGATGTCGACCCATGGTTTTACCCATGTTTAGGCCTCATTGTAAATGTATAAACGAATAGCTAAGCGATGTAAGAAGTGGTGTAAGTGTTAGCTATGTGGAAATACTTGTGATCGGCTTAGTGCAAGAGAATGTAAGTTTCTTTGTGCATAGACGATGTATGTATGGCTTTGTGCTATCAAGGAGTTGGCTCTGTGCCTTGACCTAATTGTGAGGAAGGTGGATCTAGTGCATCATGTGTAGATCATTTGTCCAATGCAAAGATGAGATCTGTGGATTTGTGCACAGGAGCAGAAGAATGTAGAAGGCTTGAATACTAATAAATAAGAAGAGTTGGTGGACGTAGCCCCACACTGGGGTGAACTACATATATCCTGTGTTGATGTGTTTTGTGCAATAATGTTATGTTGTTTATGTATTTACCCACTTAGTGCACTAATATTGATGTATGATAGATATATCTATGAATGATTAGTGCTTATGTATGATGAATTCTAGATCTGAGTTGATGTTATGTGCTAAATGATCTCATGTGCTTAATCTTTATTATTACTGTGTTGATCTGTAATAAGGGTTTAACCTGCGATGTGAGTAAGGTTTAAGAACTAATTCATGTTATTGGCTAAGCACTCTATTAAGTGTTGTAATCATAGATCTATGTCCCAAATCAGTTGTATATGCCTGAGTCCTGCAACCCCCCTACCTCTACCTCAGGTGAGTCTTCATCTGCTTCTCAAGTGTTGCCGAAAGGGACGATAGTTAGGGTTTTGTTGGTGCATTGTGGAAGCATTGAACCCTGGGTCTGCCCGTATGCCAACAAGCACCCATATTGTTTTTATTCCTGGAATCATCTAACATCTCCAAGGGCCAGTTTCAAAAGGAAGCTTATCATTTATTATTTATATTTCCATTTGCAACTACGCGTTGCAAAATTTTCTACGCGCTGCGCATAACACTTCACCGCTCAAAGGATCCTGTCGTGCAGTGCATTTTGTCTTGCAATGGATTTCATCGCATTGTAGATTTCATCGTGCAGTCGATTTCGTCATGCATAGGATTTTTTTTCATAGAGGATGTCATTGCGTAGTGGATTTTGTCACGTAGTGGATTTCATCGCACAGTGGATGTTGTCACGCATAGGATGTTTTCGCATAGAGGATGCCATCACACAGTGCATTTTTTCGTGCAATGGATTTTGTCACACAGTGGATGCTGTCATGCATAGGATATTTTTGCATAGAGTATGTCATCGCACAGTGGATTTTGTCATGCAAAGGATTATGTTTCACAAAGGATGCTTTCACGCAGAGGATTTTCCTACGCATAGGCTACAGGTTGCGCTGCACAAATGACTGGTTTAGTGGCCAACTTCAAGATCACTTTATGACCAACTGGAGAGGAATTTTGAAAATCCCCGATAGCACTTTGTTGAGGAGAAACCAAATAATATTTTGGGGGATTCAAAGGAATCTTTGAGCCCTATTTTTCAGTTTTCATGATTTCATGTTCGAGACATGTTTTTGCGACACATATTCCGACCAGCTGGAGATGAATTTCAAGAAAATGAGAGAGGTTTTTCTTTATAACGAGATTAAATACAAAAAAATCTCTAAGTTTAGAAAAATAATTTTTTATTAGTGATATATGATGTCATATTTAACGCTTATTTTCCCAGTTTGCTGTGCAATCCGCTGTGTTTTTTGTTGTAGGTTACTATTGTGTAGCAGACTTGCTATGCAGGGGTGACAGAGTGTCCAAAAGTGCACATGATGACTTATCAAAACCATATGGTCTAATTTTGATCATGATCAATTATTTTAAATAATATTTCAGTTACGATTATGATTTGGCAAAGTTCAATTTTCTATTTTTAGTAAATTCATTGAAGTTATTATTCTCTTTCAAAGAAATCAGATTCATGATTCTAGGAGAGAGTAGTTCGACCCTAGCAGCCAAGGGTGACATTAGTTTTATATATAGGGGGATCATTTTCATGTAAAAGGGGTTGGTTGGAAAAAATAGTGTAGACATTGACTATTGAATGTAGCTTTGATCTTGATCGAAATTTAATGCAAAGGTCTGGAAGCTTTGATGAAAAGATTCTAATTGTAGTAGTTTGATATATTGTTTCCTTTTATTTGCGTACATACTTCCTATGTTATTTTATTCCTATCTATTGTCTGTCTGAATTAGAACGTAATTTTGAATCTAGGATTCGCTACGCAACGCTCTAGATTTGCACCATTTAGTAAAACCGTGTTTCCTCTAAGTTAACTCTGAATTCATCCTTAGTGGTGCTCCGAGTTGCTTCATGTGTTTTTTCCCCTCGCCACATACAATGATTTTTAATTGAAGACTATTTCTTACTTAGCCTTTATCCTCTCAAGTTCAGTCACCAAGTCATTTGTTTCTATCATTTTCTTAAATTGACTCCATTTCTCAATGGTACTTTTCTCTTTCTTTTCCTACCATCCCTTTAAAACAAAAATAAACTTTTTCTATTGCAGAATCTGACCTCTGTGCATTTATTGATGAAATATTTGAGTTATTACCAGTCATTAGACATATGAGAGAGCTCTCTCTGGTTGTATAGGTCGGAATATAATCTAAAGTTGGTTGAAATAGTTACCTCGGGGCTTTCTTTGATACATCCCAAAGAAATTACTGAGTGCTATCATAGAGGAGCTTGACGATCAACCCCCTGTGATTCAGATTGAAGATAAATTTTATTCCTCTTCTTGTTATGGAAATATTTTTTCATACCTCATTACCCTTCAATGCCTGAATGACATGACTCCATCTAAGGCCAGAACTTTGAAACTACATGCAATTAAATATTGTATTATTGATGGCTAGCTATATTGGAATGATCCTCTAGGTTTCTTATTATGTTTCGTAACATAACCTGAAATCGAAAGTGTCATAAATTTATTTCATGAAGGAGTGTGTGGAGGGCACCACGCCTGGAGGGAAATGACCTACACGATTTTAAGAGCTGGATATTATTGGATGAAGTTATTTACTGATGTGAATTCCAAGGTTAGAGCCTGTAAATATTGCCAATTGTTATCTAGTAAGAAAAATATCCCTGCACTATCTTTAATCCCAGTCAAAGAAGAAACTCCCTTTCAACAATGGGGTTTGGACTTCATCGGATAAATCCATTTGTAGTCAAGCACCCAACATAAATGGATTTTAACCGCTACTGATTACTTCACGAAGTGGGTCAAAGACATTCCAACCTGGAATGCTACAAATTTGGTAGTAATAAAATTCTTAGAAGAGAACATCCTATCCATATTTGGTTGTCCTTGAAAAATAGTCACTGACAATACCCAAGATTTCAAATCTATGGCAATGGTCAATTTTTGCCAAAAATACAACATTCTGTTAGGACATTCTACAACCTATTATCCTCAGGGGAATGGGTTGGCCAAATCATCCAACAAAAGCATCATGAATATAATAAAAAAGGTGTTGACAAAAAATAAGAAAGCTTGGCACGTTCACCTGAAATACGCCTTATGGGAAATTCGAATCGGCACCAGGAAATCAATAGGTATGTCCCATTTTCAAATGGTTTATGGAACTGACATTGTCATTCCTATCAATATATATCTTCCTATGATGAAGCTCTAGCAGGATGAAAATGAAGATCCAAACGATGTTACAATAAGGATAAATGAAATAATCGAAGTCTAGCAAAATAGGGCCGAAGTAGACGACAAACTTCAAAAGTACCAAGATAATATGAAGGCCCTGTTCGATAAAAAATCTAAATACAGAGAGTTTCTTCCCGGAAATCTAGTTTTAAAGTGGGATTCTAGAAAAGAGGATGCATGAAAACATGGCAAGTTTGACCATCTCTGGTTTGGACCATTTAGGATTGCCGCTGCTGAGGGGAAAAATTCCTTCTCACTGGAAAACCTCGATGGAAAAATTCTTGACGCTCCTATCAACGGGAATTACCTAAAACATTTTATGCAATAATCATATTCCGAATTCCCATTGTATATACCAATTTTGGTTTCCATGTTTCAGTTTGCAATTTTATTTTCCTTCGTAAATTATCCAAATTTTACCTTTTGTTGTAAATAAAATAGGTTATTGATATCATAAAAGAAAAATACAAAACATCTGTATCGCATATCATTTCTAGTCTACTGGATGTTCTGACATTTCCTATTTTGTTCCCGTGTAGAATACTTACTGTCAAATGAGAGATAAAGAGGTATCGAAATACAACCCTCAGTTTTCAAAAAATTCAATTTCTCTCAAAACAGGTGATAAATTTATGATTTACTTGATTGAAAATACAAAGGAAATCTGAGGTATGAACTCATATTCCGTTAGCTCAAGCTAAAGTTTTAAAGAAATCTTATCATATGTAAAGGAGGTTCCACTCATATAGATATTGTCACCTGATCAAAGATAAAAAAGGTATGAATATTACATATTAATTTTGAAGCCTTCTCTGAATAAAATGAAAACGAAATAAAAAAATCAAATAAAAATAAAAAGGGATGGAAGGGAAGTTCGAAAATCCATAAACAAACTTGTGTCAGATTGAGATCCTTTTGTGTCTAACCCTATGAATCGTCTCTCTATTTAGTTTTTCCTATCCCTGTTCTTTTATTCTTTTCTGATTTCTCTATCCTTTCCTTGATCTTCATAGGAAGAAAGAATTTCGCCTTGACTCTGAAAACTTAAAAACATATCTTCAAAATGAGATTAGGAAAAAATATTTATCATTCCTTTGATTTTAACTGAAAGAAAGTATGTCTAGGATAATCCTGGTAACTTTGGATCTTCTATCATATTTTTAAATGGTTAATTCTCTCATGGTCAATCCCTGAAAAATCAAAATTCCTATAAAATCTTCCCTATAGGTGAAGGTGTATTGAAAATCGGGAGAGAATTAGTCCAGATTACAATAAAAAATTGTTGACAGACCTTTGTTGTTAAATTTTAAGTAGATATCATCCCTTGTATGATACATACAAATTGATTGCCCCCGCTTCAAAAATATTAAAATATAAGACAAATGGTGAAAGGAAATTCATAAACTGATTGCCCCCATCTAGTCCAAGACAAATGGTGAAAGGAAATTTGTAATTCGATTGCCCCCATTTTGTCCAAAAGAGATGATGAAAGAAAATTCATGTAATGATTTCCCTCATCTCGATCAAATGCAAAAGTGCTAAATGAAGTGGTGAAAGGAAATTCAATGGGAGATGTAGATAAATTCACCAGGGTACTAAACAGGCTCACTTGCAGTGAAGTAATATCCATGATATCTGTAGGGATTTCATACACGTATATATAACGTACTTTGATATCTAGTTCTCTTTTCAGTAATATTTACATTCTAAACCAACAAGGGACTCCCTAAATAAATTGTTAAATTTACTTAATCTTGATGCAAACGAAATCGACCAAAGTTTGATATTTTAGTTAAAGCCATTTTGATTATCTTAAAAAGATCCAAATTCAGTTTTAGGAAAGGAAAATATTATATAGCCTAACTTGAAGTTCGGTCCTAAGGTGTGTTTTGAAGGTTTTCTGAGATTCGATTGAAGTTCATTTTTCTATAATTAGTTCCTAAAAGGTATTTCCCATAAATGCAATAATGACTCCATTTACCCAATAAAGGAACTCGGTCTACTGTTATTCTGCGTCTCACAGGGAGGCGCAATCCCCAAATGGAGCCTATGTTGGAACACATACATTTCAAAAATTTTGAGCTCTATATTCCTCATCTCATGAAAATATATATTAGTAATAAGGTGCGCATGGTATCCGTCGTTGATGAGTTTTCCCTTTTTAATCGAATGACCCTAATACCTTCGGAGTTCTGGAGCTGCCTAAATTTTAAAGAGGAAAATCACTAAAGGTTACTTTGGAGCTTCGCACTTCTGGCGTTTCAACAAGTCTTAACAATAAAAACCCCGAAGCTATGAAAGCCGAAGGAGTCCGCTCACAATTTTTCATAAGTTGTTTAAGAGATGAAAGTTGTAGTACACGTGTATCGTTTGAGTCTTCCCTGAGTTTAAAAATGGCACCCATTTCTAACATTTTCCTTTGAAGAGTAATACAATTCCAAGTAACACGTGGCACCTCCCTTTTCTCGACATGTCATCTAACACATCACTACAGAAGACGACCCTTCGGGAATTTAACAAAGAATAAATTCACAAATCACCGAAGTATCAAAATCTGAGGTGTTAAAATTTAATTAATTAAGTTAATCATGGTCAAGATATAATCAATGAATTCGTAGTTCAGAGTTAGAATGTTTATCCTATATCTTATCCTAAAATATCCGAAGTCTGAATTTCTGAAATACTTAAAATTGAATATAATTAATTAAGACTTAAGATCGATTACCAGATAATCAATCACTTCAAAGTTTCGGGTTTCAGGGATTCCCTCTCGAGATACATTAAAATTTCTCGAAGTACGAACTCCCGAAACACTTGAAGTTGACACACCTTTTTAAACTTGATTAACCAAGATTTTAAAAGCAATTATCTAGAGATTAACCTTCACAGATTCGAGATTTAGGAATTTCTCACTCTGTCTCATCTAAAACTCCCAAACATGAACCATCGAATATTAATGACATTTATGACTAATTAAAGGTAATGATTCAAACGCGGATTGCATATTGCCAGGTAGACTTTCCCATTAATGTTAATAAATTTTTCGTCAATAAAGCTATACAGAAATCAATGAATCTGGTTTGAATAAAAGCACTTCAATTTTAAATTCAGTTTCACATCTCGGAAATTAACAGTTCTATCTATTTGAAAGAGTCATAGATTTTCTCTGCAATAGGTAACCTCACTCCATTCTCATATAAATTATGGCACCAAGGAAAATGATGAAAAATCTTGATGCGGCTGGCGAGGATTCAAACCCAAATGCATACATTCTGTCAGACACCATGCTGCGAGCCATGGATATTGTTAAATATTGGACACAGGTGTTAGAGGTTCTGGAACACGAAATCATCAACTATCTAGAGGAGTCTGCTGAAGAAGAAGATGATACTTATACAACTAAAATCAGACATATGACACAGTAAAAAATGCACAAAATAGCAACAGGGCTGAGACTCATGCCTTACAACGACATGATAGGTTGTGTTAGCACATATTGTTGATCATGGGGTATTTTCCCCAGTAAGTGGCATTCTGGCGAAAAAATAACCAAAGAGGGGTTAAAAATCCACTTTTCACTCTTATCCTAATTCGGGCGATGATATGACATCTTGGCGCGATGTGGTAAGAGGTGCGTATATCTGGGCAACCGAGATATGTGTGCACAGATCTACAATGCACATTCCTAGTCGGAACCCCCCAAGAATTATGCGTTTAACGAGGGGGGGAGGGGTCCAAGAAAGAGGTTTTCTACATGGGCCCCGTAATAACATGGTGCCTCCTCATGATGCTCATACCCCCCCCCTCCTCATTCTCTCTTACCACTCCTCCCCCCCTCTAAGCAATCCGCTTACCACCTCCGCTTACCACCTTCCTCTCTTACCAACACATGTCTATCACATATCCTACTCCCCTTCCACCTTTCGCTCCCTCACACCTGTCCTCCACTCATCATCCTCCTGACCTATCACTATCCTACCTTCATACCTCACCCCCTCACCTCTTGCCATGTGTCTTGTATTCCTTGTTACCCCCACCTTAGATGGTCGTCCCCACCTCGTTCAATCACCAGATCTCCCATTTCACCTCCATTTCACCTTCCCATGCCACAACTCCTCTGAACCTTAACACCTCAGCACCCACGTTCTATCACCCACACTTTCACAGTCACCATTCTGTCGCTGCGTATTTTCACATGACCGCCCATCTCCTCGTCGAGTCCACATCAACTCCACTTTCACCCACCTGCCTGTCTTCCCTACAAGCATCCAACAAAGCACAGACAATGAAGAAGAGGCCTCCATGTCTTCCAAGTGTAGGAATTGACCCTGCCCACTCATATCCTGATGAAGCAGTTAATGAAAACAAGGAAGGTGGTTGAGAAATCGTCTCCTTCCATAAATAGAAGGCCAAAAAGGGACGATTTGTAGAAGCAAGATGTCAGTCCAGTCTGACAGAGATCATGTCCGATAGAAGACTACATGGGTATTCTGATCAACATCTGCATGTGCAGCCTGATAGAGAAGTTCATCAACGCAAAGCCTTGAACGCGTGACATGATCGCGTCTCAGGCACTTGGATCCAGTTCTGAGTATATGTAGGCATTTTTGACTTTTTTTTAGTGTCAATGGTAGAGCTAAGCTCTCGATTGTAAAGTTTTAATGAAATATTTAGTTCTCTGGTGATGTGTGTAATTTGAGACTTCTTGTTTAATGACAATCAGTTTTTTGTTCCATCTCTTTTGCCTCTAAGACTGAAAGACTTGGGCATGGATGATCCATTTGAGTGTTGTAATTGTATTGTGATTTATGTTTTATTGCAGTGTTGTTATAATGTTTTCAGCTTCCTGAAGTTTTGGATCCAAGAGGATATTGCATTCGAAGCTTTTCCTCCTTAGGCTGCTGGAAGACTAGATGTCCATAGCAGACCTTTACATTTTCTCCTCAAGTTCTTTCTCCTGATCACCCTTATTTCAACTTACTATCTAAAGTTATATCAAGACCTCATCTTCCTGTGCATACAAGCCCAATTTTCTGAGTTAAAGAGATATCATCCTAAGTTTGCATCCATTAGACCTCCCTTAATTTATTCATTATGACATAAAAACTGATGGGTATTGGGCTTACCTCTGCCACAATCTAGAGGTGACTTCTAGTGCTAACATTTCTGGCACTGTTGTCGGGGATGAAATAAATATTTTCCCTAGGTTTGAATGACAAAGATTACTGATTCTGAAGTTGCATGAAAACCCAGTACATTGAATATTGCAACTGTGCACTTGTCGACTCCACTGTTATGATTCCATTGTTTCAACTTTATCTTCCACAGGTAGACACACAAGGTCTACCCAACAACTGCCTCTAGAAACATCTGAAGCTGACCCAAGGAAAATTGTCAGAAGATGAAAGATCCCTCAAAAAGGTACTTCAGATGCTAAACCAGGTATTTCTAATGATTTTCACCATCCTCCTTTAGAAACTCCATTACCCACTTCTCATTTTTCTGTTATACCAGCTATTGGAGTTTCCTAAAGCTTAAAGTTTGGGAGTGTTCCTGTTGATTTCTCCCCTCCTGGTCTGGTATTGGAAGGAGAAAGCATTGCCACTCCTATCTCCCTTCCTAGTTTGGGATTGGAAGGAGAAATCCTTGTCACTCCTATCTCCCCTGAAGTTGTACCATGGTTTAAACCTGGGACCTTAGAATATTTTCCCACTCTAGGTTTCACCACTCCCCCCCCTATTAGAGTCATCACATTTACAAAAATCCAAACCTCTTCTCCCTTGTGACCTTTTCCCCCAACACTCAGTCATTCCCATTTTCTCCCAGAAGAACAATTCCACTCTCTTCGGTCCAAAATCCATCTCCTCCTGGTTCCCCTCCAACTATCATCACTATGGCAGATGCCAATATCCCGAGGAACATAATGGATGCCATAGCGGATGCAAGGTATTCCCCTTTAGTTTTACCTCAGCCCATGAATGCTCTCCCTACTGGAGATTACCTAAAATACATGCCCAAATTCACAGGAGAAGAAGACATAACTATTGAAGAACACCTTGCTTCCTTCTATAGTTATGAAGACAATCTAAATATTGAAAATGAGGATGTGTGGATGAGAGTCTTTGTCCAGAGCCTTGATGGTGAAGTTAGGAAATGGTTTAGGGGATTGACCCCTGGAACTATTGTTGGGATTGAATCTTTAGATGATGTTTTATTAAGACAATGTGGGGATAAAAGGACTTTATGTATTATATCACGAAGTTTAGGTCCCTAAAGAGAAAAGAGGGAGAATCTGTCTATGATTTCTCCAAGAGATTCAACAAAATGTGCAATAAGATCGCTACTGAGATAAAGCCTACTGAAGCCTCTGCCAAAATTACTTGTGCTAGTTCTTTTGACCCTAATTTATGCCTCCTGTTAAGAGAGAGAAGAGAAATCCTTGGCTCATATGAAAGATGCATCCCTGGAAGTAGAGTCCAATGTATTGGCAGTTGACAGACTTAGGAATAAAGATGACAAAGACAGGGGAAGTGGGAGATCTGAAGCCTCAACTTCTAGTTCCCCTGCGTCCCACCCTCAAGTAAATGAATTGACCAGGCTGGTGAAATATCTTTCGTTAGAGATGGAGAAGATGAAATTCAAAGGAAATCAAGGTTATAAGAGTTCCCAAAATGCTGATAATAGAGGAAATTTCATAATACCTAATATTGCCCCTCAGATACTCCCAAGAGAGCCTCGTAATAGAGAGAGGGATGATCAGAAAATCTAGACCCCTCTCCAAAATAACCTTGTTGTTGATGAGGAAGGAGAGAAAGAAGAAATTGAACCTGAGATCCATTTCCTTGGAGACACCTCCCCATTTTCCCATTTGACCCAATCCGCATATGAGGAGTCCCTCATGGACGGCCAAATAAATGAGTTGAGTAAAGGAGAGAAGACCAATAGTAGTCCAAATAAATATAACCTTGGATCTAAGAAGAAATAAGGTAAGTCAGACATCCCTAATCAGCCTTCCAAAGTAGAGAAGCCTGTTAAAGATGTAGCGAATGACAACAAGGAAAATAAAACGCAGAACCCCTCACCAATAGCCAAAGGTCCTGTCCCAGAAGTGAGGGAAATTATGAATCCCCCCACCTATTTTATCTTTGAGCATGAGATTCAAAAGATTAGGATCCCTATACCTCTTTCGGAGCTAGTTAAGAATGGAGATTTCAAAAAATTCCTCTCTAAACTATTACAGTCTGAGCCTGCATATCACTCCTCAGACTCAGTAAATCTTCAAGATGAAAAGACGACAATCGTCTTAGGTCCCATGATATAAGATAGATATGATTCATCCCCTCCCTTATATAAATCTATAAACATA
This sequence comes from Picea engelmannii, assembly GCA_009831015.1. Classification (NCBI taxonomy): domain Eukaryota; kingdom Viridiplantae; phylum Streptophyta; class Pinopsida; order Pinales; family Pinaceae; genus Picea; species Picea engelmannii. Next base: position 198,968 of record ML804372.1, read on the forward strand.
CATGACAAGGTGCTGCATAATTGTTTGATGGACTCAGGGGCTTCTCATAATCTCATGCCCAAATATGTCATGGATGAACTTGAATTAGAAATCACAAAGACTTACCATGACTTGTATTCTTTTGATTCTAGGAAAGTGCAGTGTCTTGGGGTCATCAAAGATCTGGTCGTGGCCTTGTTTCAGTTGCCCATGAAAAGTGTTGTCATGGATATCATGGTGGTTGATGTTCCCCCCAAGTTTGGCATGTTGTTGTCAAGATATTGGATAAAGAAAATTGGGGGAACATTGCAGATGGACCTCACATATGCTACCATTCTTGTGCTCGAAGGGGAGCATAGAAGTCTGTACAGAGAAGCTCAGTTGGCCTACATTATCAGTGTTGAATCTGACCCCACCAACCATCCTATTTTTTTCCCTTGATACTGATTTAGGATCCATATTGTTGCAGCTCACCAATGCCCCTGATCCCCCTCTTGAAATTTGAAAGAAGTCCCTTAATATCTATGAATATTCTCCTCCGATTACATCTATTTGGAAAATGTTTTTTGATGGAGCCTCTTCTAGAGAAGGTGTTGGTGCTGGAATGGTTCTTGTTTCTCCTGTTCAAGAAATTATATCTCTGTCCTACAAGTTAGAATTTGAAACTACCAACAATGTGGCAGAATATGAAGCTCTTGTTTTGGGTTTCAGGGCTGCAAAAGACATGGGGATTAAAGAGATATCAATGTTTGGGGATGTCGAGTTAATTTTCCATCAAATTAGAAATATTTATCAAGCCAAGCACCCTCAGCTTAGAAGTTATAGAAATGAAGTATGGGATCTTGCTGACATTTGTTTCTTAGCTTTCAACATTTCATTTATTCCAAGGGAAGATAATTCCATGGTTGATTCTATAGCTGTCTTAGCAAGTAATTTCAGAGTTCCCTTGCCACCTAAGCTTAGGTATGATGTAGAAGTGAAATTCATGCCCTCTATATCTGACAATGTTAAACATTGGGATGTGTTTGAGGATGATCTTGAGATCAGAAGATTCCTGGAGAACGTTGAGGATTTTTCTGCATTACACATTGATCAAGATCCTGATTTTGAAATAAATCCTCATGATGATGTTTTTATGAACAAAATTGCTAATCATCATATTGTCTAGTTTCCCAACAATCATATCCCAAAGGGACTAGTCCCTTTGGAAAGTCTATTTGACAGAAATAATGTGGAAGTAAAGGGTAAAATTTCAAATGATGATGCTGACGTAGCTGAGTGCAATATTGGCACAGAGGAGGATCCAAAATTTTTCAAGTTGTCAAGCAAATTCTCGAAGGAGCAAAGGGCCGAGCACACTGAGCTATTAAGAGAATTCACTGATGTTTTTTCCTAGACCTATGAAGACCTCAGAACATATGACATAAGTGTCATCAAGCATAATATCCCATTGAAAGAGGATGACAAACCATTTAGGCATAAATTAAGACAAATAAATCCTATGTTGCTGCATGTTATGGAAAGGGAAGTAAAGAAGTTGTTGGATGCCCAAATCATTGTCCCTTTGAGATATTCTGATTGGGTGGCCAACTTGGTCCCTGTAAGGAAGAAGAATGGATAAATCATACTCTGTGTTGATTTTAGGAACCTAAACAGAAGCTCTAATAAGGACAATTACCCTTTGCCTAAGATGGAACGCATATTGCAGAGGGTGACAGGTGCATCCAGGATTTCCATGATTGATGTATTTTTTGGCTACAATCAGATCTCTGTCCTACCTAAAGACAAAGAAAAGATGAACTTCACTAATCCTTGGGGCACATTCATGTATGACAAAATTCCCTTTCGATTGATGAACGCAGGAGCAACCTTTCAGCGAGCTATGGACATTGCCTTCATTGGAGAAAGGGATAAATTTGTAGTCATCTACCTAGATGAAATTAAAGTCTTTTCCAGGTCTGATAAAGAACACTGTCAACACCTAAGAAAGGTCTTCTCAAAATGCAGAAAATTTGGTCTCTCCTTCAATCCCAAAAAGTCAACTCTATTTGCTATGCATGAGGGAAAACTGTTGGGAACATAGTATCAGTAGAGGGGGTCCAGATTGATTCAAGTAGGGTAGAATATTTTCAAACCTTGTCACTTCCCATAACCAAGAAGTAAGTTCATTCTTTCTTGGGAAAAATTAATTTCTTGAGAAGGTTTGTTCCAAATTTTGCCGAATTAGTAAAGCATATCATGACCATGCTCACGAGGGGAAATGAAGTAAAATGGATTGTTGATTCCAAATATTCCTTCAACCAAATCAAGAAGTCATTGACTGAGGCACCTATGCTAATCAGTCCCGATTATTCCAAGGATTTTCTAATTTTTCCCTTTGCTTCTTTTGATATATTGGAAACTGTTTTATTGCAGAAGAATGATGAAGGTCGAGAGAAACCTATTTCCTTTTTCAGAAGAACACTAATGGACACAGAGATAAAATATGACATCATGGAGAAGCAGGCCTATGCTTTGGTGAAGGCTCTCAAATATTTCAAAGTCTATTTCCTGCATTCAAATGTCATTGCATATGTTTCTTTAGCTTCTGTGAAGGACATTCTTATTCAACCTGACATAGACAGAAGAAGGAGCAAGTGGATTTCCAAAATCCTTGAATTTGATGTAGAAATAAAGCCCACCAAACTAGTTAAAGGCCAGGGTTTAGCCAAGATATTGGATGAATCTAATTGTGAAGCTTTGGGAGTTAACTCCATCAACACTTGCTCAGAAAATCAACAAGATGACTTGTCTCATACATGCCCACAAATCATCCCTCCATTGGAAGAATGCATCTGTTACAAAGACATCATATTATTTTTGCAGGAGTTAAGTCCCCCTTATGGTATGGGGAAAAGAAAGGAAAGAGATTTAAAGCTTAAATCAATTAGATATTTCCTTATTGATCAGGTCTTGTATTGGAAGGACCCTCTGGGAGTGTTTTTGAGATGTCTAGACCCACTAGAAGCCCAAAAGATTATGTATGATTTTCATGACAACATATCTGGGGGGCATCATTTCTAGATAACTACAACCTATAAAATTATCAGGGTTGGATATTTCTAGCCTACTCTATTCATTGATGTCTGTGAAAAAATCAAGGCTTGTATTAAATGTCAAAAATTCTCTGGAAAACAGTAGCTCAAGTCCTTGCCATTGAAACATGTGGTATCTTTAGGACCCTTTCAACAGTGGGGCCTAGATTTTATTGGGGAAATTCATGCTAATTCAAAAGGACAAGACAGGTGGATCTTGACTACCACCGATTACTTTACCAAATGGATAGAATCTATCCCCACAAGGAGTGCTTCTCACAAAGTAATCATTGGTTTTATTGAAGATATTATTCCAAGGTTTGGTTGTCTGAATAGAATCATCACTGAAAACGCTACCATTGATCAAGTTTTGTAAGCAGTTCAAAATTTCATTGATTCACTCTACCCCCTATTACCCCCAAGGGAATGGATTGGCAGTGTCCTCTAAAAAGATCCTTATAAGGATCATCAAAATATTGCTAGAGGACAACAAGAAAGCATGGGATTCAAAGCTCAAATTTTCTCTGTGGGCTGATAGAGTGACAACAAAGAGGTCTCTTGGTGTCTCTCATTTTCATATTGTGTATGGAATGGAGGCCATATTTCCTTCTCAGCTTGCCTTGTGGAAAAATTATTTCAGGACTACCAAGAAGAGCCTGATGATATGATCAGAAGAATACATCAGATGGTAGAATTACAATAGACTAGAGAGAAATTGATAGACAAAGAACATGAGCATCAACAGAGGATAAAGCAGGATTTTGATAGGAAATTAAGAAAAGAGGATTTCCAACTAGGAGATATAGTACTCAAATGGGATGCACCCAAAAAGGACAAGGGAAAACATGGAAAATTTGAATCCCTCTAGATTGGACCCTTCAAAGTTTCCGAGGTATTTCCAAATAATACTTATAGGTTGCATAATTTGGAAGGTGATGAATTTTTTGGTGGCCCTATTAATGGGCATTTTCTGAAGAACTTTTTTGTTTGAGCCATCGGTGGCTCCTTCAGGTCATTGTAAATATCATTTTTCTTTTTGTTTTAGTAGTTGACTCCACAACCCAACTAAGGCACTAAATCTGTGAGTTATTGACATCTCACAGGGATCATGCCATCCCCCATGGAGCCTAATGTTAGAAAATATTGTTGATCGTGGGGTATTTTCCCTAGTAAGTGGCATTTTGGCGAAAAAGTAACCAAAGAGGGGTTAGAAACCCACTTTTCACTCTTATCCTAAGTCGGGTGATGATATGACATCTTGGCGCAATGTGGTAAGAGGTGCTTAGATCTGAGTGACCAAGATCTACGTGCTCATATCTACGACGTATAGTACTAGTCGGACCCCCCCTGAGCATTCTTCCTTTAATGAGGGGGGGGGGGTCCAAGCAAGTGGTTTTCTAGCTTGGGCCCCACACTAACGTGGCTCTCACGATTCTTGGACCCCCCCCCTCTCATTCCCACTTACCACTCCTCCCCTCCTCCAAGCAATCCTCTTACCGCCTCCCTCTCCTGCCGACACCTGCCTTCCACTCGCGGACCCACTTGCCTGTCCCTCCTCTGTCTATCATAGCTCCCACTCCCCTTCCACCTTTTACTCCCTCACACCTGTCCTCCACTCATCATCCTCCTGACCTATCACCATCTCGTCTTCGTACCTCATCCCCTCACCTACTGCCATGTGTCTCGTATTCCTTGTTACCCCCACCTTAGCTGGTCATCCCCACCTCGTTCAACCACCATATCTCCTCTTCTGCCTCCATGTCACCTTCCTATGCCACATCACCTTTGCACCTTTACACCTCATCACTCACGTCCTGGCACCCACGCTTTCCTAGTCACCATTATGTTGTTGTGTATTTCTGCATGACCACCCATTGCCTCGTCGAGTCCTCGTCAACTCCACTTTCGCCCACCTACCTTTCTTCCTTGCAAGCATCCAACAAAGTATGGAAAACGAAGGAGAGACCTCCACATATTCCAAGTGTAGTCATTTACCTTTCCCACTCAGATCCTGATGAAGCAGTTAATGAAAACAAGGAAGGTGGTTGAGACATTGTCTCCTTCCATAAATAGAAGGCTAGAAAAGGATGAGTTGCAGAAGCAAGCTGTCAATCCAGTCTAATAGAGATAACGTCCGATAGAAGACTGCATGGGCAGTTTGATAAACGTCTGCATGTGTAGCCTAGCAGAGAAGTTCATCAACACAAAGCCTTAAACATGTGATGTGATCCTGTCTCAGGCATCTGGAGCCAGTTCTGAGTATATGTAGGCATTTTTTCCAATTTGTTTAGTGTCTATAGTAGAGCTAAGCTCCTGATTGTAAAGTTTTTATGAAACTTCTAGTTCTCTGGTCATGTGTGTAATTTGAGACTTCTTGTTTAATGACAATCAATTTTCTGTTCCATCTCTTTTGCATTTAAGACTGAAAGACTCGAGCAAGGATGATCTAATCGAGTGTTGTAACTGTATTGTGATGTATGTTTGATTACAGTATTGTTATAACATTTTCAGCTTCCTGAAGTTTTGGATCCAAGAGGATCTTGCATTCAAAGATTTTCCTCCTTAGGATGCTAGAAGACTAGATGTCCATAACACACCTTTACATTTTCTCCTCAAGTTCTTCCTCCTACTCACCCTTATTTCAACTTACTATCTGAAGTTAGATCTCATCTGCTTGTGCATACCAGCATAATTTTCTGAGTTAAAGTGATATCATCCTGAGTTTTCATCCATTAGACCTGCCTTAATTTGTTCATTGTGACATAAAAACTGATGGGTACTTGGCTTACCTCTTCCGGAATCCAGAGGTGACTTCTAGTGCTAATAGGTTGGGCCTTGGAGCATGTCGACATCTAGACCAGGATCATTGTCAATCATCATAAGGTCATTGTCGGCTCTTTCCTACCAGAACATATACATGTAATGTACAAACTATCCACTAATCCTAAATATACATTCAATATTGCATTCATTTTGGAGTTCGAGAAAAAGGAGTGCATCCAGTACGCCAAAACCTGTCACGAGATAATCAAGTCTTGGTGGGGACACCCGAAGATATTCAGAACCGATGCTCATGGTTTATATGCAACAATGTCTCTGGATGTTCCCATGGTGTATGTAGCCCTGATGCTATGTCAATTGTTCAGAAAGAAGAGTCCCACACATTTCTTGGTGGAATGGGTACCTATCATGAACAAGGTAGCTGAGGTATACACTTTCAATTGGGCTAAGATGTTGTCAGATAACTTGGCCAAGCAGATTATAGACTATAAAAAAATGAAGTCAAAGGGACAGCATGCCCCTTTTTATATGTCAGCATATATCATGGATACCATTTTCTTTATGACGCCTTTCCCATTGATGAATTAGAGCTAGACTCTGACTAGTATTGAGCCCATTCATTTCTACCATTCCAAGCTATGGGAATGAAAATACAAGGATTTGTTTTATGAAATATGCCACAATGTGGTGATTCCTGTTCACATAACCCTGTCCCACCTCGAATTTCAGACCGGATTATGGGGAATTTGGGTAAGCTATAATATTGGTTTATTGAGGATAACTTCTCCTATATCAGAGTTTCTGGGTGTTTGATTTCCCCCCATGCTCTCCCATGATTTTTACAGGACCATCTAGTATGCATGGAAGTGGCCTACCAGATAGTAACATGAGCCATCAACAAAGAACTGAAGGTAGCACATAAAAACGTATGTCCGACTTTTCCCATTTAGGTTGTCATGTTTTCATTACTAGATTGTGGTCACTCCAAATTGGTTGACATCAAATTTAAAATACATGAACCACACAAAATTGTAAAAAATCACCTGGCCCAATTCAACATGAGAAGATATGTGCACAAAATCTCCCCGTATAATGAAATATTTAGAGGAGTTAAGTCTTATGAGGAGGTACATGAAAAGTTCCAGACCTTTCCCCCAGGTCAACAAGATGGTTTTATCAGCTTCCAAAAGCATAGGCGGAACAAACTACCAAAGGTATTACAAGGCGAGAAACTAGTTACTCCCCCTTCTCAGGAAGCCAAGTCAACAGGTTCTGAAGAAAATCTCTTTGGTAAGCATAAAGTTGAAGAAACCCTGAAGAGTTCGAAGGTATTAACTCAAAAATTAGAGACCTCATTGTCAAGTCCACTAAGCCCTCAGGAAAAGGCTCGGATCAAAGCCTTCCTAAAACAAGGAAAAATGGTGTCTCCTTCGTCTCCAACCACCCCCGCTGGTACCTCAAATACAACAAAGAAACAACAATCTACAGATATTGACACTCCCATTACATCATTGGCACCTCTGCAATACATCTTTGTGACCCCTAATCCTGAGATTTTTTTCGTGAATAATATTACCCCCATCTTGCCCGAAGAAATGCCTACTTCAGATTTATTTTTTAGCAGAAAACGAAAGGCCATCTTCAAAAGAGAATCACACCAGAAAGACAAAGTGATAAAAGGAATAGGATGTTGTATGATGGGAATGATCGATATGATATAGAATTCATGAAATAATTTGCAGGTTCATTAAGTGCTTTCGCCACTACAAATCAATGGTATGTGAATAATTTGGTCAAGCAACTACGACAGAAGTGCCTATTAGTAGAGCATTTACAAAATCAACTATATATCACTGAGGAGACTATCAAGAATAGAGTGATTCAGGAATTTTATCAAATCAGAGCTAATGATCGACAACAGATTCAACAACTTCAAGCCAACCTTGAAGTGCTCCACTAGAGGTCACAAAACAATCAAGGTCAGGTCACTCAACGTGATGAACTGATAAAGAAATTGCAAGACATATTAGACCTGACTGAAGGTACCTTAATAGATATCTCATCCTTCTAGACTCAAGCACTGGAAATAAACGAAAAATTGGAAATGGCCCAACAAGATCTTTTTATGAAGGTTGATGCCATCCAAAAGTGCTACTAGGCAGTATACCTTTCTCTGAAGGATATCTTTATTAAGGAAAGAGAAGATCTCTCAACCTGAGCTAGGTTTCAAGAAGCCATCATATTGGCACATAAAGATAATGCCCCTCATTTTCCTTTTCTCTCTCCTTCTGAGAAATTATGAGGTGATATGGCCCTGAAGGTGTGGGAAATGAATTTGGCATAAAGAAAGAGATTAGTCCAAGAGTTAAAGTGTAACGTCCCCGGCCATCAACCCCAAGACCGGGAAAATTCTACAGATAGATCGGGTATGGATTCAACTCTGCAATGACGGATAGACTGGGTTATTGAACTTGCAAGTCGACTTTCCCCTCCTGACCAATTCTCTCAATGGTGCATAGGTATTTCAAGGATAGACGTAGACCAATAACAGAATCAGACAGATGATGTTTTGGTCTTCAGGAAGACATCTCGGTTTTCTGGTTCTCAGAGTTACGTGAGGGTATCCGAAATCAGACGCAAAGGATGATGGAATGAGGAGCGACCCCCTCCACGGCTGACTTCTGTAGTTTTTAACTGCATGTGCCTGGGTCGACACATGTCACCCATGAAGCTGCATGCACTCCATCAACATGTTGTCCTCTTCAAGAACTTAGGACAAAACATATATTTCACATGGCTTTTGGAATAATATTATAATATTATTCCCAAGGACTTAAGCCCCTAGGCTCAACACTTAGCCTCTCTTTCCAACATTCCAACCCCTAATCCCTTACCCACTTTGTGGAATCTTAGTCCCCCATCACTCATTCATTGTGGTCAGTTTGCACACATTGGTGTTTATATTTTTATTAATGTTCTGCATAATTACATATACAAAAATAGGCTCCCAGCCTTAACACTTAGGCTCTCCAGCCTAATAAACTCATAAGCCTTACCATATTATATTAACTTGGCTCACCAGCCTATAAAACATGATTTAAAATTCATAAACATGATTACAATAGTGCTCGTCCTTGGGGATATTACATAAAGGATGATTTCCAATAAGCGTTATCATCATTAGACACTAGACTGATTTATTTTGAGGGAAGCAGTATCGTAGAGGCCCTGGGGCAAATCGATATTGAAATGAACCAACATAATTCTAGAAAGAACAAAGAAGAAAATTTGGCATCCATTTAGGAAATGAGCCAGATCGATCTTCTTAAGATTAATAAATGGCTAGTGAACCCAAGTTCACAGTCCTAGGCCATAGCTCAAGAAGTGAAAAAAGTCCAAGAAAGGATACCTCAAGTAGAAAGGAAATTATACACTTTCGAGGTGAATGCAACATGTGGTCTCTCACTCTACTGTAGCTTTGCTACCAAGTCTCTATACTGCAAATCTGCATTTGCAGCTTCCAAAATTCGATCCTTAATATCAGTCATGTACATGCTAATGGATGAAGCATGTAAGTTGTGCACCTTTCTGCTAAGTGCATCGACCACCTTATTTTCCTTCCCTTTGATATGCTTGATATCAAATTCATATTCACACAGAAACTCTAGCCACCTACTTTGCCTGGCATTTAAGGTAGGTTGGTCAAACAAGTATTTCAGACCATTTTGGTTTTTTCTCAATTCAAATATCCTTCCCATGAGGTAATGTCTCCATTTCCTCAGAGCGTGAATGATTGCTGCCAACTCCAAATCATGAGTGGCATAATTCTTTTCGTGCTCTTTCAGCTTCCTGGACTCATAACAAATTACAAATCCATTCTGACTGAGAACTCCTCCCAAACCTTCTTTACACTCATCTGTGCACACCACAAAATCCACATTTGGATCTGCAATCCTCAATATTGGAGCACTGGTTAACAACTGCTTCAATCGCTAGAAAATTTTCTCACACTCTTCAGTCCACTGAAACTTTTTCTCCTTCCTTTGCAAGGAAGTGATAGGGTGAGATATCTTTGAGAACCCTATGATAAACCTTCTGTAATATCCCGCTAGACCCATAAAGGATATAACTTCCACCACATTCCTTGGCACTGACCATTCTATGATGGCCTCAACTTTCTCAGGATCCAGGACAATCCCTTCTTCTGAAATAATGTGCCCCAAGTAATGGATCTTCCTTTGATAAAAAGAGCATTTGCTCAACTTGGCATACAAATTGTGTTCTCTCAACACTTGTAGCACCATCCTTAGGTGTTTTTCATGCTCTTCCTTTGACTTGGAATACACTAGAATTCCATCCAGGAAGACTATGACAAACTTGTCTAGATAGTCCCTGAATACACCATTCATTAAGCACATAAAAACAACAGGTGCATTCGACAGCCCAAATGGTACCACTGTGAGCTCGTAATGACCATACCTTGTTCTAAAGCTAGTCTTGTTGATGTCTTCATCCTTTATTCTTAGTTGGTGATATCTCAATCTGAGATCTATCTTCGAAAATATTTTTGCACCTTTCAACTGATCGAAAAGATCGTCGATCCTCGGCAGAGGATACTTGTTCTTGATAGTTACTTTGTTCAACTATCTGAAATCAATGCACAACCTCAACATCCCATCCTTCTTCTTCACGAATAGGACCGGATCACCCCAAAGTGACACACTTGGGCGAATGTAACCCTTCTCTAGAAGCTCTTCAAGCTGCAATGGAAACTCTTTCAGCTCTGGCTACTCATTCTATAAGGAGCTTTCGACACTGGAGTTTCTCCAGGCATCAAATTTATAGAGAAATCGATATCTCTCTTCAGAAGTAGTCTGGGTACCTATTGAAATACGTCTTCAAACTTTGTTAGTACCGCATGGTCTCCAATCTTTGAGACTTCATCTCTGGATGCTTCCTCCACACGGGATGCAAACAATTGACAACCTTTCATGTCGCACTTTTTCAGCTGCATTGCTGAGATTTCTCTAACAACCATAGCTCTCGGAATTCCTTGGACTATTTTCCAATTCCCCTCCTCATCCAGGCAAGTAAATTCCTTGTTACAACAGTCCAGGAGAGCGTGGTGCTGGTCCAACCAGTCCATCCTGATTAAACAGTCATAAGAGCCTAAAGGCATAATATTCGATTCAGCCTTCATGCTCAATCCCTTCATGTCCACAAGACAAGACTTAAACAACTCAGTGACTTTACTCTTGGTTCCTGTATCCAACTGCACTAACCAAGAATTTTCATGTTTTCTTCTTGATAAATGCAAACTTTCCACCACCCTAGGATCTACATAACTATGGCTAGCCCCTAAATCAATTAAAATAATAAATGGTTGGTTGTTAATCATACCTTCCACTTCAATCATGTGCGACTGAAATTCATCTTGCTTGTTGTCCAGGGCCGCATAGATCCTTGGCATTCTACTGCCCATGTCCTCCACTATTTCAGCTTGTTGAACATTATGGACAACTCTTGCTTTTCCATTTTTATGGGGACAATCTCTGTACTTGTGGTTCTCTTTACAACCCCAACAATGAATGGGCATCTGTCTCAGCCTTTTTTCCCCCGCTTCATCCATTCTCAACTCTCTGAATGATGGTTGTCCTTGAGGACTATTTCTGAAAAAGGGGGGTTTGTTTCCCTTCTACCCCTGTTCTTTCTTAAACTTCTTCTGGTCATCCCAAGCCTTCCAAAAGGTAGGCTTTTCTCTTTGCTATTCATATAAGCATTTCTCTCTTCTTATTGTTTCTTCCATAGTCTTAGTATCATCATACTTAATCTTGTCACCAATGGGAGGTGGCAGTCCACTCAGATACCTCTGAATCTTGACAACCTCACCTTTGATGAATGGAACATACTTCAATAATTCCAAAAACCTTCGTTCGTATTCATCAATGGTCATGCTGCCCAACTTGAGTTTGAAGAACTTCTTCATCTTTCTGTCATAGTATCTTTTAGTCAGGTATTTTCTCTTGAAATACCTCTTGAATTCCTTCCAAGTGATATCTTTATCTCTAATGTGTTGCACCTGCACAATTTGATCCCACCACATGGATTATTTTCCTTTTAGTTGATACATCACAATTCTTCCTTCTACCTGAGAGGAATAATTCTGCAGTTGGAAATATTTCTTCATGCCAAGAAATCATGTTTCGACATCTTCTTCCTTCTTATGTTCTCCATCAAACGTAGGAGGCTTAATCTTGTTCATCTCCCCTTTCAATTCATCCACTCCAGATCTTCGGTGTTTTCTGGTAGGGGATGGGCTTGAACTACTGTGTGCTTCCTTACCAGAATGCTTTGGGGAGTGATGACGATGTCTGCTACCACTCCTCRATCCTCTTTTTCTCTCAGGGGTCCTGTGACTCCATGTTTTACTTCTGTCACTCTCCTTTTCCAATTTCCTTTCTATTCTTTCCAGGCTCTTCAACATCTTTAAGTTGAATTCACCCTGTTGATCCTTGACCCTCATGAGATTTYAGCTATCGGCTCAACRATCCTGGGCATATTTMTGCAATCCTTCAATAATTTTCATCACATGCCCTTCCTTATCCAATTCTCTTCCATGCCCATTAGAGTTCGATCCTTTGACTCCCAAGTTGACATCCCTTCCTTCTCTTTCATTCTCTGAATTGGAGACAATCCACACCTCTTCCATTTCTATACTCGACGTTGATTCATGGTTGTCCTGACACTCGTTGAACTCTGCACACACAATGTGCAGTCAACTGAAGTTTGTCAGGCCTTAAACCCTTAATAAAACTACAACATTCATAAACCAACATGAATAAGAAAACGTTTCAATTCCATGAATTTTTTGAGCTCTGTTTGGCTCTGCAATTTCTGGCGATAGCCCCCATTTTCTTAGTCCCCAACCCATGCATCCACGGGCTGTGATCAAACGCTAAACTGCTAGGTGCTACAAGGCTTTCCAAATGAAACTTCGGGTTTCGAGATTTCGGGGCTTCGGGGTTTCGGGTTTTGGGGTTTTGGTCCCAGAGGTTCTCACACTCGCTTCCCTCTCCAACTCTCGACTCCTGAACTTCTGACCTCTCTCCCCCTGGGCCCACATCACAACTGTTGCCAACCAAGATAGTGACACATGGCGTCCTTAAGAAGGTCCACATCACTTTCGACGACGTCATAGGGTCACACCACTTTCACTTTTCATTTCGGAGTTTTGGGCATCGGGAGTTCATGCATCCAGACATTTTGAACTTCTGTTTACCAAAATTATGAAATTACAGTCTATTCATCTACTTGATCCAATAGTCAAGTTCCTCTCCTATGATATACGGTGTAGATCGTTTCAAGATTTCAGGGTTTCAGGTTTGGGAGGTGTTCCCCTCTCCTCACTTCCCATCTCTCGACTTTGCGAAATTCGAAAGGTTCTCGTGACTAACTCGAGCGTGAATCCACAAGATATAACGGTCAAGCCTTCTTCCCAAATCTACGGTGTAGATATTCTCGGGTTTTCAGGTTTCTGTGTCTCAGAGCTCCCCTCTTTTTCCCGACATCCGAACTCCCGAAAGGATTCTCGGATGTCCTTTTGGCACCTTCTCTGGATCTAACGGTCGTAAGGGATCTCCTTTCCTCCCAACTAGATCCAACGGCTCCAACACTTCATGCGTTGAGCTCTCTCTCTCCCTGTGGCCATATACCACATCGGTTGCGGGTTCTATAATACCGCTACACCTCCTGAGCTTTGTAACACAACCAAGTGACTCCTTGGCACTCAGGAACATTCAAAGGTCCAAAAATCGATTCTTCCAAACATGATTCCCACCTGAACTTCGGGTCCAATGACCACTTATCCAGCCCATTCAGGTTCAGTGTTGTAAACCACGCTTTGATACCATACTGTAGCATCCCTGACCATCAACCCCATGACCGGGCAAATGCTATAGATAGATCAGGTACGGATTCAACTCTGCAATGGTGGATAGACTGGGTTCTTGAACTCACAAGTCGACTTTCCCCTCCTGACCAGTTCTCTCAATGGTGCATAGGTATGTCAAGGACAAACAAAGACCAATAATGAAATCAGATGGATGATGTTTTGGTCTTCAAGAAGACATCTCGCTTTTCTGGTTCTCAGAGCTGCGTGAGGGTATCCGAAATCAGATGCAAAGGATGATGGAATGAGGAGTGACCCCCTCCATGACTGAATTCTACAGTTTTTAACTGCCTGTGCATGGGTCAACACATGCCACCCATGAAGCTGCATTCACTCCATCAACATGTGTTCCTCTCCAAACACTTAGGACAAAACATATATTTCACATGGCTTTTGGAATAATATTAAAATATTATTCCCAAGGACTTAATCCCCTAGGCTCAACACTTAGCCTCTCTTTCCAACCTTCCAGCCCCCAATCCCTTACCCACTCTGTGGAAGATTAGTCCCCCATCACTCATTCATCATGGTTGGTCTGCACGCATCGGTGTTTATATTGTTAGTAATGTTCTTCATAATTACATATACAAAAACAGGCTCCCGGCCTTAATACTTAGGTTCTCCGACCTAATAAACTCATAAGACTTACCAACTTATATTAACTTGTCTCACCAGCCTATAAAACATGATTTACAATTCATAAACATGATTACAACAGGGCTCCTCCTTGGGGATATTACATAAAGGATGCTTGCCAATAAGCGTTATCATCATTAGACACAAGACTAATTGATTTTTAGGGAAGCAATATCGCAGAGGCCCTGAGGTAAATTGATATTGAAATGAACCAACATAATTCTAGAAAGAAAAAATAAGAAAATATAGCATCCATTTAGGAAATGAGCTAGATCGATCTTCTTAATATTAATAAATGGCTAGTGAACCCAAGTTCACAGTCCTAGGCCATAGCTTAAGAAGTGAAAAAAATCCAAGAAAGGATACCTCAAGTAGAAAGGAAATTATACACTTTCGAGGTGAATGCAACAATTGATCCTTCAAGGCATAAATGCAACAATTGATCCTTCAAGGAATTATTAGATAAATGCAACCGATGTATAGATCATGTAAAAGAAATCACAGTTGGGAGAAGGTACGAAAATGTCATTGCATTGCTGAACACAGCTGGAAGGACAGACAGCAACAAAACTACAACGACCATGACATTATGCCGAATTATTAAGAAGACCAGACGACAGAGGTGTCCATCTTAAAGGAATAAGGAAAATAAGCGTTTCTGCTAGCAGACAAAGAGATAGAGGGGAATACCAACGAACCTCATCAGATTCTACACACTATTGTATTATTTCAAATATTTGTTATTTTTATTGTAAGAATTCCAACCGTTTTGAGTTGTGATAGTTTTTATATAAATACAAATTCAAGATCTATTCAAGGTTGTTTCTTGTCGGATTTAATAGAGAAAAATCTCCTTTTGAGTATCAATACAAGTGCATACAGAGATTCCAATTTTTGCTCAGTTTGAGTCGTGTGTTTTTTATGTGTTTCCATATCTTCATATTTCCTTATGCATTTCCTTGATAGGTGATTGATTAAAATTTAGTATCACAACTATTGTAATCACTTTACATCAGTAATTCGTTAAGAAAGTAGTTTTTCCTTTGTTCTTACTATATGTAAAACAAGACCTACAAGATATTTGAATTACTTCATTTCATATCCTTTGCAAGGGTGCACTCTCTATTTTTCTTCTATTGCAACAAGGTGAGACTCTTCAACAATTGATGCCTTGTTTTGCTTAACAATTTTGAAAATTTCTCCCACACCATTTGATATTATAATTGTGACTCAGACAACGAAATACGACCTCTGTATTTCCATATTATTAATTTCATTTAAGGATATTTTCTTATATAACTAAAGGTAGAAAAACCACTCTTTTAAAACATTCTCTTTAAAATTTCTGGATGCCTCACATTACTCTTTGAGCCTTGAGTTTAATCTTAGGAACAACAATACCCAAGACAAAAAAATAACATCTATTTCAACTCCCTGAGAGGGTTCCCATATTTATGAGGGTACTTTCACCTTGGGTGATTATTACATGAGTGTTACCATAATTGTCTCCCACACCTTTGTTAGTTGTACTTGGGACTTGATAATTTGAAGCTAGCTTCTGGAAGATTTTATGATTGACTCTTCACTGATATAGTTTCAGGTGTTAACTACCCTGGATTGATCTTTGGGAGAGTATTCTTTGTATTGTTTCATTCTTAGGAATTTTTTAATTGAATTCTTGGTGATTAATGAGTAAACATTCTTCTGTTGTAATTTCCTTAATGCTTTTTCTAAGTCCTTCATTTCAAAGTGGTTTATCAACCACTTTGTCATTCTTGGAGGATCAAATATCTCTCTCCTAAAAGTATGGAGCTACCTCCTACCAGGAAAAGGTTGAACAACCCTAACCCACAACCAAGTGAGCCAATATAAGAGGCACATATTACTTTGAAAAACCCCACAATAGAAGAATGGTTGCAAGAAGAACCTAACTATGAAGAGTTGTCAGTCGAAGGGGATCTAATAGATTTGGATGGACATATACCCATACCTGGAAGGGATCCATCCCCTCCCCCA